>CAKNYM010053600.1:507-77610 GCA_932195095.1 Andricus curvator | reverse complement strand
CCCTGTCAGACCGTCTTAAGTAGACGGTCTAGATTCGGACTAGCCAGACGATCTCTCTACTTAAGACTGCCACGACATTTTTCCACACGGGTATCACCGAGTGCGAATTTCAGCTACATTAAAATTTCATATTTCAAAACAAAAGCAACTAAAGTTTGGAATCTTTGCTAAATCTGCTTTGATGTGAGTACTTCACCCTAATATTATTTTTTGAAAACTATGTCTAAGTATATGTACTATGTATATGTCATTTCAATACAGCCATAATTTTAGATCAGACCTGAGGAAAAATGTTTTTCGCAATGTCCGACTTCATTTTTGTCGAAAAAGTGAAGTGGAACCCTTTGATTCTGAGATATATACGTCTTTTGCTTGTTGATTTTGTAAATTAAGTTTTACCACTTTGGAGGAAAGTGCATAATGTTAACTGTATGATGAGTCTAACTAGCTTATGTTCTCACCGTTTGTTTTACCTCTCTCGTGCTTCATCACGTTTCAAAGCATGTATCACGAAGTCTCGGAAGAAGGAGGATTAAGCCAGTGTTTCTTCATCAATATTTTTTTTTGCGAAAAACTCTATTCTGCAGGGGTATTTCTTTGTTAGTTGAGATATGGTTGAATCGAGGTAGATTAGCTAAAGATGAATCGATCTTATGAGTACTTGGCTCGCACGAGAGAGAATATATATCGAGGCGCGGAAAATACTTGAAAAGCTGCTGACTGAGAGAGTCTGAGAAAGTCTGAAAGACTGAATTATTGAAAGACATTAACTTCAACGACCATAGTATCACTAGACATTGGATTGCCTCTGGAGCATTGCAGAGAGCAGTGAAAGTACCAAAATAAAAAATTAAACAACAAAAAAAGATTCCAATGGAATTCTATAGAATTTAGAAGAATTCAAAAGAATTGAAGTGACCCCAAGGTTGATTTTAATGCATACATAGTCTTTTTAAGATGTATTTTTTAAAATTATTTAATGTTGGTGAGGTTATATTTTCAATGCAGAGTAGAGGTTACTTTATTCCTCAGAGTTTAAATACTCGATTGAAGACAACTGAATTTACTAAATTCAAAATTAATTGGTTAGAATTTAAGATTAATTGAAAATAATTCTAAAGAATCTAAAGGAATTAAAAAACAAGTGAATAAAAAACAACTGAAGTTAATAAACTTAAGCTCATAGTACTAGTTAACCCCTTGTGTTAATTAGCATTTTTTTTAATTGGGGTAAAATTAAATTTTGCATGACCCCCTCCAAAAACTCAACAATTATGCAGTTTTTTACCAACTAGGGCGTGAAAAGTCCTGTTTACGTAGTATAGGACATCGGGAAAGATGTAAAAAAAATGTCAATTATTTTAGAATTACATTCAACATTTATTCAGGGTGCATCCAGAATTTATCTAAGATGGCTGGTGATAGAAAGAGAAGAGAAATAAGAGAGGAGACTGGTGAGTGGGAGGGGCGGTTGGAGGGAGTGTACAGTAAACAGTTTCGACAGATTTTGCCGGAAGAGAAAGATTTTCAAACAAAAATTATGCACTTTGACTGAAAACCACCAAACGGAATCAGAAATTTGGTGAAATGGCGTAAACAGACATTAAATCATTATCTTGGGCGGTTTTTTCGCAAAAAATAGCGTGTGCGTATGTTAAAAACGCCGAATTTTCTATATTATGGTAAACTCTATTATATTAAATTTATATTTTCATATTTAACATACCTTCGTCTGGGATTTCCGTTTCAGGTTAAGAATGTTGACGTTAAACATTATATCTTGTGTTGTTTTTCCATAAATTTAAATTTATCACTTTTAATGTCATTTTTACGATTCAAATAAAACTACGTGACTTATATTAAAATAAAAATATACGTCTTATAAAAAAAATAGTCTCGGACAAATTTGTAGATCTTTTTAAGATAAACAATTTTGCTTCCAAACCTTTTTTTTGTATCTTGTATAGTTTTACTGGAAAATCAAATTTTGGATTTTTGAAATAGCATTTTCGATGGATAAACCCAGAAACGTTGGTCAATAATGTATGGTTAACGAACTCGTTTTTTCTTTTTAGGCCTTCAAAAATTGTGCTAAAGCGCAATTCAATCAGATAATTTGTTCGAAACTTATCATGCTCACAGACGACAGACAGACACCGAAGTAAAAACCATTTTTTCTTAATGAGTGAGTGCAAATCAACATTTTAGTTGTTTTTGTTTAGACATTAGAAATTAAAATATAGCTCAAATTTCCACTCGGTGACACGTCTATACAAATACAAATTCGCACACAAAAGTTGAGAAATTAATGACAACGAAATTTTGTTAATAATTTAGTCTTATACAAATCACCTGTATTAAGTTGAAAAATCAGAAAATTATGAATAGAGATCAATAGTTTAGTTCCAAATGTGCTTAGTTATGCTCAAATGTCTGTCCCCGAAGTTTTGTTTCCACTCGCTGATACTAATATTTTAGGATATTATTTACTACAATAATTGTTTTCTTCAACAAATGTTTTTTGAAATCATATGCCAAATTGCGATGAAAGAATTTGTACAGGGGGAAATGATTATGATGATAACTGCGAAAGCAGCATTGAAATATGTGGAAAAAATCAGTTTTTTCGAACTTTCAAACTTCAAATGATTTCTGATAACGGAAGATATAGTTTTAAAAATCTGTAAAAAAATCACAAAAATGTATTTTTATATATAGAATCAGATTTTTTTTAGCCCGATGAAAAAACTAAAAAATTTCATTTTGCGAACGAAAGTAGGTATATTTCTTGTTCCAAGAAGAAGTGTAATACGGGTGCTCATGGCACGCGCCAACTTCAGATGTGTTTTTCTCGAAAAAAAGTTTTTCAAAGTGACAATTTAAAAAATGCCCTGGTGACTTATTTTTCTGGCCATGCATATGTTCCTATACGTATAACTCCTTACCTGCAATAAGAGCCCTTTTTATGCGAACACCCAGAATTAATTTGGTAGGAATCGATAAACGCCATTAACTTGCGCGTTAGCAAAATGTGATTTATGAAATGCGTATTTACATGGTTTTTATATTTTGGCGTATGTAAATTTTTTAAATGTTTTTAGAGATCTTAAACGTCTATTCGAATTTTTCTAGCAATGCGAACAAAATTTTATCAGTTGTTTGAAGCTTTTCTGCTGGTAAAAATGCATTAGAAAAAAATTGGATAAATCTGGCAAATCATAAATGTAAACACACAAATTTTATAAAAACTGTTTAAATTTATGACTTCCCAGACGTAGGGATCAAAACTTTTTCTATTGAATTTTTACCAGTAGAAACTTTAATTCGAAATTTTGATTTTGATTTTTGATTTTCATTAATATTCTTATAAATGGCAAACAATTCAAAGCATACATACATTATAAGAATCAGTGGATGTTTCATTAACAGTCAAAAAATTAAAATCTTCTAAAATTGAACTTTGTGTTTTTTTACACGTATCACACTTACCTGTATAACTTTGTAATTTCGTAGCATACGTACCCCTATCAACCCTATCTATATTTATTTATATATATTTTTTTCACTTATAATATTCAGAAATATTTTTGTAACAGAGAAACGAAGATGATTAAAGTTCGAAAGAAAATTTGAGTGTTCTGAATACAATATTCATGTGATGACATGTCTATATATATTCGAGCTTTAATTTGGTAGTCAGTACTTTCCACACTTGTTCATCATTTATGGCCGTCTGCGAAGAAAGGGTCCTAAAGCGGAAAAATCGATATTTAGTTTTTTACACCAATCGATAGTTTTTTATTTGCTCTTTCATTAAAAAAATATTATTTCTATATTTGAAAATTTCAAACTGCAAAGTGAGGCCTTCTTATGGAGTTCCTGTGTTGGACCGCCTCTTCAATCACTCCTCCTGTAAAATGAAGCTACCGCACATTAGATCCTTTTCTTTGCGAACGGTTACATTTATCAATATCATGACTTTAAAAGTTTTTCTACCCACCTCGTATTGGTTTCCCTCATATTAATTAATATAAATGCACATAAAATAGTATATTCTGCGCCAAGGGGGAGAATAGGGACTTTATTGACGAGTGTATGTTTTCAGTACGAGCCGAAGACGAGTGCTGGAAATATACACAAGTCAACAATGTTCTTCTGTGCTTTTGGACAACTGTGGAGCCGACCTTAAGAGCCGCTTTTCAAGGTCATAGGTATGTAATGGCCATGTAATCGATGCCTTCAAAAATTATATATTCAAAAATATATTTAACTAAAAGCTTTTGGATTTTAATTGAATTTGGTAAGTTCAGATACACGAAAATAGTATTCTAACCTTAAAATTATATCTGAATATCGATAAATCGGTGGCTAGTCATTGTCACCGCGAATAAAGCGGAAAAATAATGATTGTCCACAATATCTGAAAAGCAAATGACTAACATCTTTGAAAAAATGCATTCAAAATTGTCTAAACTTTTTATAGACTATGTCCAACGAGATGGTCAATAACTGTACATATTTCATCAAATTTCAGTAGCCAATTATACAATTATTGGCCGAAGATAATCACTATTTCGTCATGGCCAATCATTGTGTTTTTTTGACATTACTGTTTATTGCTTTCAATATAAATTATCTACTACTATTAACGCTTAACTTACTATAGTAATTTAAATCTTTATAAAATTGATAATCTATATATTTTAGAATTTCATTCGACTCCTATATTATTTTTAACAAATTGTTAATCTGAAAAATTCCGTGAGTGGCCAATCATTGTACCGATTACCTTATAATGGCCAGTATATGCCTATGAGCTAAAAAGGAGAAATTCAGGTTTGCTCCACAGGCATGAGAAACGGCCGTATTCATGCACGTGTTATATAAAATTAATTAGCAAACATTAAACTTTATTACAGCATCTTAAATATGAGGACTTGGTAAAAATCGTAATAAAATGCCATCATTTAGAAGGATTGGAAAAAAGTAGTTGTGGGACGTAGAATTGATAACGCTCTTAAGTGGAATGAGCACGTATATGGTTATAGCTTCGTTTTACGAGTGACTGTACATAAGGAGTAGGGTGGAATGGGTTGAGTGTGGTCAAGCCTGATAGAGGTAAGGGTACCTTTGTACATTCACCTCCTGAAGTTTGTCGTTTGAAATTTATTGCAGGTTTCATGAAATGTCGACGGATTGTGAACGACATGGTTCAACCGCAAATTAGATAAAATTGTTCTTTTACTTGATTAAAATAATCAAAAGCGCTTCTCAAATATCTCTGATGAAAATAATAAATTTGCTGAATATTTTACATTACAAATGGTTCATTTGATTCATCATTTAATTTTCCTTTCTGTTTTATTTTGGACTTTGGATACAATCGGGAGAAATATTCGTAAATATTTGAAAAATTTCCATGATGCCTTCAGGGGTAGAAATTTGCCTTTGAAATAGAGATTAAGTGAGTCAGAGCATAATTTCTTGCGTAATATGAGAGCAAGAGAAAAGAGAAGAACACATAAAGATCAAGGAAAGTAAAAGCAGGTAAAAGGAGGGAATGAAAGTGATAGAGTTGTGGGTGTGGTCAGACCATTAACGCTTCATGCCTCCTGTAGAAGTAAACGGCATCAACTTGGTCATGGCAGTAGCCAAGCTCACGATATTATACTACAATGCTTTTATTCCTTTTCATTCAAAACCACGAGGGATTTAACAACGCTTTTAAAAAATTTAACTGCGCATCATGCCATTCTTTATTCGCTTTTCATTATAATAATAATATTTCCACACCCCTGTCATTAAACCTGTTGCTTTATAAAGAATAACTACTTTTAAACGACTTTAACTTCTTCCTTTAACAAAGGGTTATAATGAAAGTCAGTCGAGTTTAGAAACGTTCTTTTGAATAAAGCGAATTCCAATATCTTTATTTGGTAGGCGAAGTGTTTTATGATAAATTTAATCTACGGAAATTGAAATTGAGAAATACTATTGTTGATTAAATAATATATTGAATAAATCTGGAAATATTAGAATTCGTTAACCAAAATGCAATGGGCCAAATGGAATAGATGTTTAATGAGAGAAAATCGAGTGAAATATATATTCTTTTTTTCTTTTTTTTTTCCTTAGTGAAGGTGTCGAAAATAGATACTACTCAGAGAATTATTCAATCCACGATAAAGTTCACATGTTAAACTTCCAATGAGATTATTTTATCGGATTGTCGACGCGATTAAAAAACAATTCACGAGCTATCGGGATACAACGGGATCTGATCGAGACATTATATCCTTGACAGAAATGGCTTATAACCAAGGCAACAAATTTTCATCGCGTATTTTAACGATTTTAATCTCTCGATACCTCAAAGTAAAGCCTTGAATGTCTCCAACGGGAAACCAGTGTCTTTGTCACGCTTCCACTTTTTTCTACTCTAAGAAGTGTAGACAAAGTGCAAAACGAAATCATGCGACTCGTTTTAGTAAGAAGACATTTAAAGCTCGCCAAGTTCTCTTTAAAGGAAGAAGAAACTTGTATAGTATCAGTCCCAAAATTGGTGCAATTGCAGAATAGGGGCGTCACCTCTGTCTTAGCTGGAAAAAAAATTTTCGGCAACAAACTATTAGAATCTTTAATTGAACGATGAATCAAGCTATTTGACGAGGCAAAAGTTTAAAATTATTGTTACTTTTGTTACTACGATGTCTCAAATGTGGGTCTGTCACGATATCGAAATGATCATATTTAACTCACCGTTTAGCTGCTTTTAAACATCCGTACGGCCAGAAAAACTGTAAATATTAAAAATTGAATGGCTTTTTATTAAATCAAAATGTATTTAGATATTTTTTTATGTCGACGTAAGCTATTATGTGTACAAAAAAGGAGAGTTTCACGCACATCAGCTGTTACTTGAGACGGGAGGATGCCATCTTGGCTATCGATGGCAATCGAGATATGTATGTCACAAAAGTAAATAATAGATATGTACTGGTCACAACAATAATGTTGGTCAAATCCCTACCCCTTTCCAATGTCTCGTCTCCACCTGTCTCAAGTGATAGCTAATGTGCGTGAAACTTTCCTTTTGTTGTCTCCATAATAGCTCATGACGGCATACAAAATTATCTTAATACATTTCGATTTATTAAAAAACCATTCAATTTTAATTATTTACAGTATTTCTGGCCGCACGGATGTTTAAAGCACCTAAGGTGTGGTGAGCCCACACTTGTAGTTATTTATAACTACAAGAAAACTATCCACCTAGAAACACTACCCGAATCGGGTAGTGTCACGCCTACCCTGAAAGGGAAATGGCTTAATGGTATACATACAAACGGTGAGTCAAATATGATCATTCCGATATCATGACAGACCCATTGTTTGAGACATCGTAGTAACAAAAGTAACTATAATTTTAAACTTTTGCCTCATCAAGTCGCTTAATTTATCGTTCAATTAAAGATTCTAATAGTTTGTTTCCGAAAAAAATCGATATTTATTATAACTGCTTATCTATTTCGAATGTTTAAATTTTTACGTTTTAAATTTTGTACTGTTCTTAGCATGAATCCCAAGCGAAAAAATTATACATAGTCGGAAATATTATATATAGTTTTCATTTATTTTATACATTTTTTGTATAAAAGAAATGAAAATTATACATAATTTACTCCACTATATATAATTTATATATAATTTGTATATAATTTTTTCGCCTGGGATAAATTGCCAAAAAAAGTGTTATAACTTCTTTGATACTTTTATACTTAAATTGGTTTGAAACTGAATTTGCAAGTTCAAAACGCTTTAATTTCCAAGAATTTGCTTTTAAATGAATGCTTAGATAAATGCTGACTCAACAAATTTAAATTAAAAATTCACAAAGACAATCTATGAAAGTTTAAAAATTCACAAATGGCGACCATTTTTCTGAAAATGAAAAGGTTTGAATGTGTCCAAAGGCGTCTTTTTGTCACAAATCGAATTTCCTCTTAAATTTAACTTTTAAAGTATTTTCATTTGTCACAATAATAATCTTTTTGCAGCAAACATTATCCTTTTTCTACACACTTCACTTATATAACAGCCAAATAATTATGTTTTTGTGAACAATATTTTCACGTGATTCGAAACAAAACAGGCCAGAGGACGATGCTTTTGTTTGAAGACAACTTTTTCTCTGAGTATATTTTGAATATTTGCGCAGAAGACAAAACTTGTTGGGTCTCCCTTGACTGATGCTTCATTTTTTACCAAGAGAAAGATTTTCCCAAATGCTAGAAACAATGTTGATGGAATTACAGAAAAGTCATTAAAAATAAATAAATGAAGTGAAAAATTACCAAATAATCATGCTATTACTCATTACTACATGCTAGAAATAGTTTCGTCACTATTATCAAGAAAAGTTAAAAAATTTAGAAATATGAATTCATGTGAAGGGAGGAAAGGCAATAGGAGGTAAATGACAATTTGCCGAAAATGAGGTTTCTGTTAAAAAATTCTTAAACATTCAAATACACATCGTGTTAAAAGGATTTGTTCGAAATCGTATTTTTTATGTTAGCAATAGCTAAAAGTCACATTTTCATATATATTAAAAATAAAGACTTTTGTGATCAAAATATTTTTTTAATATTCACGGAAGGCGTATATTTCAATATCTTTATGGTTCAACAACAAAAAATGTAAATTTTATTATTTACCACTTACCTAAAAGCGAAAAATCGCCTGTCCCACTGTTATACCGTCTCAATGAAAATTGGTTTTCTCGGAACTGAATGAATTTTGGTTATCAGAATTTTTCCTCTGTATTTAGTAACTGAACATCTCGGGGATGGATCATCAGTTTATTTTTAAATGAGTATTTCATTTCTTATCACTGCCTCAATTCGACTCGGGCAGGGTAAATTAAAAAGTGTCAACCCGACATGATCACCTTCATGCAATATTTTCTCATAACTGGAAGCATCGTTTCAATGAAACTTTTTTGGTATTGATTGAGTAATACATCAGCTCAGAAGCAGAATTTTTTTATCTTCTTGCGATTTAGACTTTACACAATGTTTTTTCGTTCTCCTGCATAATTGCCATTTTTTCAGTTACCTCCTTTTGCTTTTTCACCCTTCATGTTTAAATTCTGCAACCTTTTCAAATTATTACTACCAAATAATAAAAATTACGAGCAAATGCCTCTTTTTTCGAATATATAATTTTACAAAATATTGGTTCAGTTTTAGAGTTAATGAACAAAGTCAGACCCTATTAATTGAGATCTTAAAATATCTATACATTGGGATTGGAAAAATTTACATAAAATGTTGAAATACAATGACCTTATATTAGAGAATCGAATTTTTTATGTTTTAAATTTCAAATGCTGCACTATTCCGAAAAATTATTTTATTAACAGACGGTAGCCAAACTCAAAAAAGTTTATGCAATATTAGAAAAATAAAATAAATATCCTGAGGGATTCCCCTATATCTTTTGACTTCAGTAATAATGTCGAATTGAATAAATAAAGTAATTTTACAGTATTTTAAGGATTCTATACTAATGTGTTGTTTTCAGAGATGAATAAAAAAAGAAAGTTAAATCTTCCGAGCTTGATTCAATACAAGCAATAAAAAATGTCACTTCATGTTTCCTGGGTGTGGAATAATTCCGCACAGCAATTATTCCTGTCGGTCTGAACCTGCGATCGTAGAAATTATCTATTCTTTTCTGGGAAACGAACAAAGGAAGCTCGTTGTTCCTCAGGCTTTTACTATGTAACGAATTCATGTGCTTACGTCAGGGCTCACCACTTTCATCAGGTGCTGACTGTCCCGACAAGTGTATGACTGCCACCAAGTTTTTCTGTCATTTTTTTCTTCGCTTTCCAGGAATCCTGAAAAGGGTTACGGTCGTTACGGTCACGCCTCATTGTTCACACCGAAGGGTCTGATTTTTTTCTACTTGAATTCACAATACATTTCATTTCTTCATTTCAAACTGTAATTTACCGTGAAGGATTAGGGACGAGTCGAAGGACAAGTTTGACGAAAATTTCTGAGGGTCTGTTTGACCTAGTCTCGTGACTGCCATTGGCAGTCTTGCAGTCAATGACTGCCTTCTGGAGAGCCCTGGCTTACGTTAACGGTATTTTCATCATAACGTATATTCTGCCGTCCTGATAAAGAAACATAACATCTACAGTTCAACGTAAGGCCTGTTTACTTCAGGTGACCCTTATGTCAAACTGCAGTTGTACAGTTTCTTCATCAGGACGGCAGTATTCTCTCCCTCCATCAGTTCTCCAATTCTTAATTCTGAGCTTTCTAGATACTATAACTTATTAAAAAAAAATGTTTTTCATTTTGCATAATATTTAGATTTAAATAGGGTGATTCCATTTGCACTTAAATTAGGAATGATTTTGTAAAAAAGAAGGAAATTTTAATAGCCCGAATGCATTATTATTGACTAAACTTTATATGACTTAAAAAATAAAAATAAATAAAGAAATATCAATTTTATGCTGATTCGGGGAAAGCTACTACAAAAATGTAACAGAATTTATTAGTAGAAACGCAAAATCCTGCTGCGAAATGTAGTTTCATTCTTCGAAAATCACGTGATTTTTTAGTTTGCGTCTTCTTTGGCAATTATCGAAATTGTGAAGATAAAACATCATTTCAGTTTTCAATAACCAATTTGTAAATCTTTTTAATACTGAAGTATTCTGGGTTGCTTTTGGAAGCATTTTTACTGGAAAAAGATTAATTTTTTGTAACAATAAATCTTAAAATAAAAAATGAATAAATAATTTGAACCTCCATAAACTTAAAACTCTTTTATAAATTAAAATAGTTCAGTAGGTCTACTACAAAAGTAACTGGAGCAGCACATTTTTCAGTAAATTTCTCACATTTACTATAATTTAGAGTCACAGGAATTCACTCCAAATATTTGTATTACTTGAAAGAGATGTAGGTTTCGCCGTATTTGAAAATTCGTAAAAGTAGGGGCCGCGCGCCTAAAAAAAAGGGTTCCGCAGCCTATTAAGGCGTTAATTAGTTCGTTCAAATCTCCACCTTCCCTACTCCCACATCCTCTAAATACCATCTCTTTCCCCACTATCCTTTCCCTTACTTTCCACTTCACTTCACCTCATTTCCCCTACTTTTCTCTCCTTTACATCCCCTCTCCTCTACTTTCCTTCTCTGAACATCCCCTATTACCCCTCACATCACTCACCTTACTTCCCCTACTTCCATCCCCTCACTTCCCCTTCTTTTCCTCCCCTCACTTCTCCTCCCAGGAAAAAAAGTACGACGGACGGATAAACGGATGCACACCGCACCGAAACTATAAGGGTTTTTGCCCGGGGTACGAAACTTTAAAAATTAGCCAAAGTAGGCACCGTGCGCCTACAACACTGTAAAAACTAGAGATCTTTTTTTTTACGGTCTCATATTTTGCGCATCCTGTTTTTGAATAGCATAACTTCATGCTGTTATTTTCAATGTAAAACAAACAACCCTGGGCTCATTTTAGTACCTCTCACTTTCCGCTACTTCATATCCATTCCCCTACTATCGTCACCCTTACTTCACCCTTCACTTCAAAGTCCTTCCCCCTAATTCTCCCTCCTCTATTAATCATACTTCGCTCCCCACACTTCCATACTGTCCCTACCCTCCCCTCACTTCCGCTCCCAGGAAGAAGGTACAGCGGAAGGACTGACAGATACCCGTCTAAAACTATGAGGGTTTTTTGCTGGGGCTACGAAACCCTAAACATGAAAGAAACAAATAGGAGCACTTCTAATTATCATTCAGTCTCCTAAATTAAAAGAAAGTAGGAAGCGGAACTTATTTTAAAAAGTGGTTCGTGAATGGAGATTTCTCATAAAAAATGTTTTGTATCGAGTATTCGCCGAGAATTTTTTCCACATTTTCTCGGGGAGTACTTCAATTCGCGGCTCGTACATTAATTTTTGCACATCCAGAATGTGGTGATTAATGATTACGAGCGAAGAGTTTATTGTTTTCAAAGATGGTATGATCTCTTGTATTTCTTTCCAGACGTGCGTTTGCCGCCCACTCATTCGCCACATTTGTACCTTTCTGGACACTTCGGAGGCGAAGGTTCTTATCCAAAAGCACGATCGATGACTATACCGGTAGGCCAGGATGAATGACAAGGTTTTCCTTTATAAGAGACCACTGCTACTTCTTTCTTGTTAAAGAGGATGTATCGATTTAACTGCAAGATAAAAGGAAAGGAGACAGACTGATAGGAAAAAGAGGCTGTAAGCTCCCTTCGCTATTGGGTTAAAGAAGACAAATTTTTAAATGTTGAAACAAAAATTTTGTTTCCAGAAACGAATTTTCACATACACTAACATCAGCAAGTTTGGACACAATGATATTCTTCAAAAAAATGTATTATTAAGAAAACTCGGTGTTTAAAATAGGAAAATGGGCTTGAAAGGGTAAGAGCTGAGCTCTAAATGGCGTTTCTTTCTTTAGAAGGGGAGGGGTCTGGAAAGGAAGACGGGTGAGTTTCAAATCACTCTTCATATCATATAAATTCAAGCAATATATCTCAAAAATAAAAGACGGACAGAAGAGGAGCCGAAATGGAATTTGACGGGTGAGCTGGAAAGATCGAGGGAATGAGTTCCAAATCACCCCAATCTACCCTTCCATTGTACCCGAAAGTAACTGTTATTCACTTATTGTTTATAGTGTAATATTTTATGTAAAAATATTAAGGGCAAATTATATTCTATAACGTCATTAATTGTCATCTGTTATGTTTCCCATGTATTTCTTCCGCCTTCTTATATTTAAGATATTGCGCGTAAAACACCAACAAACTATGACTCTCTCAGTTCCAGTTCTATCCCCCCCCCCCCCTACCCTCATAAACCGAAGTTTGGTGAAACTGACGTTGTAACGAGACTCTCCACCCTACGAAGACTAACTATTTATGTAAATTTAGACATGATTTCGACACGCAAAATAAATGTCTTGCATAAAGGTGATAGTTGGGGGTAAAATTTAAACAATGAATAATACAAACAATAAAATAGCCTCGGAATGAACTGAAACTTTGATTGACGAAAGGCATGCATAAGGTAAATGTAAAGGTCAAGTTTCAGGCGATGAATGGAGACTGGGTGTTTGGAATGCTAGAGGGGTTAATGATCTTAAGGTAAGAAAATGACGAGAAACTATGCACGTAGGAAGCTAGATATTTTACGTTCACCTGAAACAAAGAAAGAGGGATGCAAAAGTAGAAACATAGAAAATGAATTGTTGAAAGGCGGATTTGAAACATGCTCAGAAGTAGATGGTGAATCACATGGTAGTCAAGGAATCGGCTTGATTATGAATGGAAGAGCGAAGCAGCATCTCAGAGATCAAGGATATGTATCGCCCAGATTGCTGAGGGTTAGAATGAAGGTAGGAAGCAGAAGATTATTTATCCTAGCGTGCTACGCCCCAGTTGATAGTGATCCGAGAGAAGTAAAAGACGCCTTCTGGGATACTTTAAATGTTACAATAAGTACTGGCGATCATGGTAAAAGAATTATTACGCTGGAGATATGAATTGCTGGGTCGGCGTCCAACGTCAGGATGCAGAAAGGGTGCAAGGTAATTTTGGAGATCCAAGAAAAAATGATAACGGGAAAAGATTATTTAGCTTATGTTCAGAAAAGGGCTTATTCATTACAAATACTTGGTTTAGGCAGAAAATGATCCACATGTATACCTGATATAAAGGAAATAGCCGCAGTATAATTGACTTTGTTATTGCGGATGAAAGACTAAAAGAGCTGGTGAAAGATACAAGGGTCATGAGGGGTTCTGAATACAATACTGATCATTACCTGCTGGTCTCCAAAATAAACTTAGGTTAGGGATGGAGAAGAAAGAGAACCAAAACAACGAAACAAACGCGAATCAAGATTGAGAATTTACAGAAACCAGAAGTGCGAATAGATTTTCAGAATAAGATAAACGAACGGATAGAAGAGGCAACTTGGAAGGCGCTCATAGACACTAAAAGTATAGAGGGCGCATCGGCTATGTTCGAGGATGTCATTGTTAGGAGTGCAACTGAAGCGTGCGCTACTGCGGTTGTAGGAAGAACGTCTGGTGATGCAGGGTTGAATGATGGAATTCAGACAGTCCGACAAGAAAAGAAAGAAGCGTGCAACAGAACGTTCAACATCACAGGCCTTAGCTATGAGGAGAGAAATAGACTTGAAAATGATTACAGATACAAAATCAGAACAGAAGAAGAGAAGAAAATGCGAAATGACTTTAAAGGAAGCAAGAAACTGTTTAAAAAATAGATGAAGGTAGGTAAAAGTAAAGAGTTTGTCAGTATGAGAAATAGCAAAGGTGAAATTCTATATGATACAAATCGGATACTAGACGCTCTAAGAGACTCTTTCAAGGAATTATTGAAAGATGAAGCTATAGGACACCACAACTGCGATATAGAACTCGATGCGTACGGAAGCCTAATTGAGAAAGTCTGTGTCACTGAGGTTAGGGATATAATTGAGAACCTAAAAAATGGTAAGGTTGCTGGTGTAGACAGTATTAATGTTGAACTGCTTAAATACGGTGGCAAGTACATACCTCACAGTTTGTGCGAATTGATAAATTTATATATCCAGATAGGGGAAGCCCCAGATAAATGGAAAAAAGCGATTATCGTACCAATATACAAGGGAAAGGGAGATAAAAGCAACTGCAATAATTACAGAGGAATCAGCTTATTAAGTATCGTAAGTAAAATATATTCAAAAATACTTATTTATACGGTAATGAAAATAATTACCTAGACCTAGAAAAAGCGTTTGACAAGGTGGATAGAAGTAAACTTTGGGAAGGCCTAAAAGAATACAGAGTCAATGGATGGCCCCTACAAGCAATAAAAACAATCTATGCTGGTAGCAAAGCGAGTGTGAGGGTAAATGGGAAACTGAGTTTTCTTTACACATACATGCAAACCCCTCGTTTGGCCACCGTTTACAGACATCGAAAATGGCCGATTCCGCACTGTGCGCGAAAGCAATGAGCAAAATCCCCAGCATCGATGATCAAAACGCTGTTACCGGTTAGCAAAATGGTTACTATGGTTACTATGGTTACTATGCGAACATCATTTTGGGTGAGGTTGGGTTTATTTCGTTCGTGACAGCAGTGACAGTTTGTTTTCGTTCATTTTCTTTTAAGTAATTCGTTGCATGAAGAGATTAAAGAGTTTATTACAAGCTAAGGTGCAAACAGCAAAAAAATCATATAAATGGATTTCGCTGAAGAAGACAGCATTGCAAGTTTCGTTGACCTACAAAAAATGATAGAGGAAGCAGAACATGCGACGAGTTATGTTTTCTTTTATTTTCAGGAAAGATAAAAATTTTGGGAGATATTTTTTTGTCTTGCGGGCGCTCCGCCCCTCGGTCCCGCTGGGGCTTCGCCCCAGACCCCTTCCCCCCAACTTTTCTTCAAGGTTTCACGCGGCGCCTTCATACTCGCAGTGACCAAAACGCCCGTTTGGCCTCTCGTATCGAAATATACTATTCTGGTTTGATATTATGCAGGGTGTTAGACAAGGATGCGTTATGTCCTCATGGCTATTTATTATATTCATGGACAAGTGTATACGAATGGCCCTCTTCGACCAAGAAGGTGTGGATCGCGAAACAGTGAGGGTACATGGGTTCGCTTTCGCAGATGATAAGGTTGTTATGGCAGAGTCAATCGAAGATTTTCAAAGAATGTTGATTAAACTGAATACAAGCATGAACAACGTTGGCCTCAAAATTAACTTAAATAAAACAAAAAATATGGCGTTTGAAGGAAAACGTGAGAAAACAATATGCAAAATTGTCCTAAATGATGAGAGAATAGAACTAGTTGATGAGTACATATATTTTGGTAGCCTATTCACAAGTGGCGGAAAGATAGATTGGGAGTTAGGCTGGCGAATAAACGAGGGCTCATTCTCAGAAGTAAAACTATATCAAATAAAGCTAAAAAGACAAAACATAATTCTATAGTTGTACCGACTGTACTATACAGTAGCGAGACATGGACCTATCAGGAAAAGGATAAGAGTAAAATTAACGCGATTGACATGAAATTCTTGCGCAAGATATGCGGCAAAATATTGATGGACAAAGTGAGTAATGAGATAATCCTTAAAGAATGTGGTGTACAGGAGACACTAGTTAATATATATGTGAAAGAAATTCTTTAAGATGGTTTGGGCATGTTGAGAGAATGAAAGATGAAAGACTAACGAAACAAGTGTATCAAGGTAAAGTAAATGGCAGCGTGCCCAGAGGCAGACCGCGGAAAGAATGGTTAGAAAGCGGAAATTAAACCCTAATTCGAAGAGACATAAGAAGCCATAGAAACACAAGAGCTTGCATGAAAACATCCATGGACGTGAAGGAAGCTAGAGAGGTATGCCAGTACTGAAAAGTGTGTCGACACATAGTTTATAAAAAGAGTGTCAGTAGAGTGAATGACGCCTGAAACAGAATACCTTGGATATTAATGCCCCCGAGTGGGGAGTTTCACATGATGACCTTGTAAGGTTCTTCACTTGGGGTGATCGCTAGAGAGATTGATCAGCAACCTGGGTCGGAGCAGTGTTGCGGAACGAACGTGTTGTTTAAACAAGTAACACGGGAATTCTAGATCAATCTAAAAATCTATACCCGTCTCCACATTACTCCCTTCCTCACTGAGTGAGTCACACTTACCCCGAAAGGGAAATGGCTCAACGGTATGATTCGTCTATACGGCCGGACACAACCCATGTCCCGTTTCTCTTTCCAGGTCCTCCTACCCTTGCCAGGTCCGTACGTTTATACTCGGCCATGATATAAAAATACGGACTGTCTGAACGATTGGACTCGCCCTACTTCAAATTAAAGAAGATACTTTGAAGAAATTTTGGGATACGACGGAAAAGATAATATCAGGCGGCGGCTTAGTATGGGAATTACGCCATCGCGATTTTAGACAATAACTTATGATTATATCGCAATGAGTTTTTAAAGAATGAATTCTGAAATTTTTATTAATGTAATATTTAGATCGTTCTAATTATGTGTGGAAGAAAATTTAATAAAACTGAATTCTATAATTTTTTCAATAAACTTTGAATCATAAACGTTTAATATTGTAAATTTGCGAGAAAGGTAAATTGAAATTTGAACAATTTAAATAACAATTTTCATTTCAAAGCATTAAGAATATTGGAAATTTCAAACTACCAAGAGTTTGAAATTGAAAAAATTTGAATGATGTTATTTCACTGCACACTCCACCTCAAGACTGAAAATATTCCATTATTCAATTCAATTCAGTAGTATTGAATGAGAATTGCAGCTTATGTCTATAAAGGAATCAGAAACAAAAAAGTCTATTAAACCGAACCGCTCTTTTCTCTCTAAAGGACGTTTAAATTTATCTTCAAAAATTTGGTAACAATAGTAAGAATTAATCTATTTTTCTCGATTTTTTGAATAATTAAAAACATTTGATTATTTTCGAAAATCACAATAAAGAATGAATTACATTTTTCGAATGGAGCAATTTTAGAATTAAAAAAATGTATTGAATCGAAAATTTCGCAATTGACTCTTAGGACTAAAATATTTTAAATTGAAAATTCTCAACTTTGAAACTTTCACAATTAAAATTAAAAACATATCACTGTTCAATTTAAAATTAAAACGTTTAAATTTAAAGAGTTTCATGGTACTTGCGCTCCACTTTGATGAAATCCAGTTGAACAATCTGAGCAGAAACTTACCTGAAATAGAAAATATAATAAATCATTAAAATGATTTTTAAAATTTAAGAATTTGAAATCGAAAAATTTAGGACTTTTAACATGAACAAACAATGAAAAACACAGTTTCAAGTTTGAAGTTTATAAAAACTTCCAAAGCATACATCGTCATTGTTTCAAAATTGAACATATTTATATCAATACCCAAAAACCAATCCTAAAATCTCTTAAAATTTTTTCCCTCTAATTATATATATAATATTACAAAAAGATGTTGCTCGCGCCACCACTGTTTCAGGAATTATGACAAGGCCTCCGAAGCCTCTCACGAGGAACTCCAGAGCCTCACTTTTTCATTTATTCCCATGTATCCCTGTTTATAATCCTCTCCCTTTTCATAAATTCTTTTCAATTATTCGCCTTTCCATTTATCCCTAATTTCTAATCCTGCAAATTGCCCTCTCTCTTTCCATCAATACGGGGATTCAAAAAAGAGATATAATAATACATTGTGCGCCAACGAACTTAAGTCGGTCATTATACACCGCGTGTGAGTTTGCAATACAAGTCGTAGACGAGCGGGAGGCGGAGACGAGTATTGCAAAAACACAAGGCGTAATGACCGACGTAGTTCCATGGTGCACATTATACTTTATACACCAAGGGCATGATTTGCAAGTTTCGTGCCCCCGATTATCATGTATCACCGGGAAGGTCTGACGTGGCGAGTCGAATCGGAACAATTCACTTTTAGCGCCGGTTAACAAGATTTTAATTTTCAAAAATTTCTAATAATTTCTTCACAAATTTTCAAAAATTTCTAACAATTTCTTCACAAATTTTCAAAAATATCCAAAATTTCTAAAAATTTCAAAAATTGTAAAAAATTCTATAATTTTCAAAAATTTTCAAATTCTCAAAATTTTGGAAAATTTCACAATTTTTTTAAATTTAAAAATTGTACCCATCCCCCAACCCACCCTCGACCCCCCTCTGTACCTCTCCCTTTATTTGTAGGTTTATCATGTACGATAAGTATTGCTTCAATGCTCCAATGATACCTGGACAATAATGGATAGTGGATAGTGGTGGGAGCAGTACAATATTGGCTCCATTATTGTACAGTACAATCATGAGGCCATTATTGTACTGCTCCCGCCACTGACCCATAAAGGGCTTCTTAAGTTCCTGAAAACAGGCACGTAATACGCGCGAATCATGCCTGCGGTGTATATAATTATTTTTCGAGAGTAAGGGGGGTAGGGCTTTGACCTTTTCGGTTTGAGCGACGTTCAGAGCCCCCCCCCCCCCTTCGCGAAATGATTCTATATTTCCTTTTTGCATGTCCTTTTTTAGTGTCTTATTTCACATGATATAATTTTCCTTTTTTCTCAAATTAAAATAATATTGAAAAATATAGACAAATGTTGGCAAGTCATCATTCTAACATATAATATATACAGAAAAAAGTGTAGATTGACAATAATATTCTGCTCTCTTTTTACAATATGTCATTAGAACAAAAATGAAAAATACCGACAAAGGTTTTTTTCTCTTCAGCGAGTGGCGAACCACGGGAATTGAAATGTATAAAAAAGCACCGATGCAGACGCACCTTATACACAGTTTGTCCGTTCGTAAGCGGAAAGAAGCATGTTGCATAAATACAAATAAAAAAGTACAAAAAGTACAAAAAAGAGAACTTTGACTCCCGTGGTGACTGCAGGAACGCGCAACGGAAATCTACTGGGAGTGAGAGTGTGTCTAGCCCTTTTGTCAAAGAGGTACACCAAAAGAGGTCTCCGGAAGGGGAAAATGATTCTTATTGCATTCGCAGAATTTTTTTCTCTCTCTCTCTCTCTCTCTCTCTCCCTCCTTTCAAGAGTACTCTCTCAAGTGGAACAAAATCGTCTTTCTTAGAATGAAAAGAAATGAGGAAATAGAATTTAAGTACTCTAAAGTAAAACTACATGTATCGCTCAAGATCTTCACCGCTATTTTAATTCCTGAATAGTGAAAGTAGATTCACGCAAAATAGAAACATAGTTTTATAAAAAGTTCTATACATCAACTAGGCCATTTTTTCATGAACTTATATGAAGTACATGCTCAAAAGTATTATTTTCAGTTTAGATACTTGGATACATTGGGTACTCTTAATAATATTATACAATTATTAAATTGTTGATCAATGCAACAATTTTCGATGCTTTCACCATGTCCACGAACCACACACGTTTACTTCATTTGAAGTATTGAAGTATTTGAAGTTCGTTTGAAGTACTGTAAATTGAACTAATCAACAAAACATTCAGGGTACAATAATTCTATTTAAATAAGCGCTGAAAAATCAAGAATTTGAATTACAGTAATTGTACAATGTACAACTTTGAATACAACCAGTCTCAAACCGAAACTCTATTCCAAGTGAAATAGGGAAAGATATTGATATTTAAAAATTACCCTAGAGCATTATTATTATTATTATACCATTAAGCCATTTCCCTTTCGGGGTAGGCGTGACTTGCTCGGTTGGAGAATAGTAGTGTGCATATGGGTATATAGGTATAAGGTAGGTAGGAATATAGGTATGAGGTGGATAGGTATATAAGTGTTAGGTTGATCTGGAATTCTCGTGTTATTTATTTAAATGACACGTTTACTCCGCAACACTGCTCCGACCCAGGTTGCTGATCAATCTCTCTAGCGATCACCCCAAGTGAAGAGCCTCACAAAATTGTTATGTATGGTTCTGCACTTGGGCCCATTAGTATCCAAGATCTTTGTTTCAGGCGTCATTCATTCTACTGTCACTCTGTTTACAAACTATTTGTCGCCACACTTTTCTGTCCTGGCATACTACTCTAGCTTCCTTCACGTCCATGCATTTTTTCATGCAAGCTCTTGTGTTCCTATGGCTTCTTATGTCTCTACGGATTAATGTCTCATTTACAGATTCTAACCATTCTTTCGGCGGTCTACCTCTGGGCATTCTGCCATTTACTTTACCTTTATACACTTGTTTGGTCAGTCGTTCATCTTTCATTCTTTCAAGATGTCCGAACCATCTTAACTGATTTCTTTCCCATGTGTCAACTATTGTCTCTTTTGCACCACATTCTTTGAGGATTGTCTCGTTTCGGACTTTGTCCATTAGTGTTTTCCCGCATATTATGCGCAGAGGTTTCATGCCGATCGCATTAATTTTACTCCTGTCCTTTTCTTGACAGGTCCATGTTTCGCTACCGTATAGTACAGTCGGTACGAATATAGAATTGTGTATGGCCATTTTAGCTTTTTTTGATATGTTTTTATTTGTTAGGATGGACCCTGCTCTACCGATAACCTGTTTACCCTTATTTATGCGCCTATCTAACTCCCCATCTATTTTTCCGTCGCTAGTGAATAGACTACCTAGATATACGTACTTGTCAACTTGTTCTAATCTCTCATAATTTAGGACAATGTTGCACATTGTTTTCTCACTCTTTCCCTCAAACACCATGATTTTTGTTTTATTTACGTTAATTTTGAGCCCCATGTCCTTCATGCTTGTATGAAGTTTATTCAACAGCATAATTCAGAAAATATAAACTCATATCTCTCATTAACTTAAAAGAAAATTCGATCTACATATTTCTTCCCTAGAAAACAAGTGCATTTTGTCAAATATGAATCAAAATTATTATCAAATATTTGCAAAGCTGCAAAAAATATAGGATCAATTTGGATTGAATTAGAAAAATGCACTCTTGAACGATGTGATATGTAATTTTTGTGTAATAATTTTACGTATTTTCTTATTTAAAGCAGCTTTATTACAATATGTCACAGTCGGGTAGTCCTGGCCAGTTCGCGTAGGATATTCCCGGCCAGCTTTTGTCATGCTCGAATTCAATTATTTTCTGTTGAAAATTGATAAATAAACATAAATATCCTATTATATGGGCAAGATTATCAATAAAAAGGCTTAAGGGGACGTTAAAAATAAAATACAAAAGATAGGAGGAACTTTATAAATCAGGCAATTTTCAAATTACTGTTGATCGATATTGAACAATATATAATTCTATGAGCAAATAAACATTACAATTACTTTATTTTAAGTTAAAATTTTTAATTGTTCCAATTTTTAATAGTTCAATTTTTAAATTATAATTAATGTTTCAAAACTTCTTAAAAATGAAACCATTTCATTGTCACTATCCATTCACAATTCAGTTACGAAAAATCATACATGAAGTTCCTCTTAGATATACACTTTTGATTTCAAATGTTTTAGTTTCGAAAATGAAGCAAATTCAAATGATAGAAAATCTTGATGTACTGTTGAAAAGATCCGTTTATCGCTAGACTTTTCATTTCAAGAATTGATGATTAGGAGATGAAAAAAAACAGTGAGCACTTTTTAAAGGAGATTAAATGAAATTTCAATAAAACCAGTACTTAATGAAGTCAGGGTTCATTTTTTTATTTATTCGCGGGACGATTCGACTTTTTGGACTTGCTCTGGTTATCGATTTTCTTTCCTATATCTATCTCGACACTCACTTACTCAACCCTTAGCCAAAGGAAATGTCGCCTTCAACCTTAAAAGAATTCAAACCCAGATCGAAAAAAAATCCATATAAAGGAGATCACGGGTGTGCCTGACTAGAAATGTCCAAGAGCATTGGTGCGAGCAGAGAATGAAAAGAAAGTAGTGCCAAGGGAGACAGTGTGAGGGAGTAAAGAGGGTCATATTCACTACGAAGGGCTACTCTTTAAAATACGAATAATATCCCGCCCAAATGTAATTCCTTTTACTGATCCATTACATATCTTGGAGTGACATCATGATTGGTCGTTACTTACCTTCGTTACAACTGAGTTTTTTTATAATTATGTCTGTAAGCCTCGTATGAAGGGGGAGCAGCGAGGATTTCCAGAAATATGATGTTATTCTTGTTCTCGTGGGAAATCAGTTCTTTTTTGTAATATCACTCATTCTTGTCCAATTCAAATAGAAATTTAAGAAATGTTGAATTGGCTTTATATTTGAAAATATTTTGATAGTTGAGAGAATTAAATAAGACGTTTATTGATTTAAAAAGTAACCTTAATTTTTATCGAAGACAATATTGCCGTCTGAATGAAGTAATATGCCAACTGCAATTTTTATGAAAAATCCTTTTTTTTGGGGATTGTAAAGGATTGCATATATGTGACTAAAAATATTGCCTGAGATTGCAAAAGATTTAATGGATTATAGGAAACTCATTATGGAAATCATTACATGAAAAACACTTATAGGGTAAATAGTACTGAAATAAATTGTTAACACAAAAATTAAAACTTTATTGAAATCCATTACAATCCTTTGGAATCTCTTGAAATTCCTTGATACCTTAAGAAATATTTTTTAATCCATTAAAATAATTGAAATCGATTAAAATGCGCAGAAATCCCTTAAAATCTTGTAACCCCTATTGAATTCCTTTGAAATCTTTGAAATTTTTAAAAATCTGTAGAAATCATTTAAAACCCCTTGAAAATAAATTAAATTTATTTCCTTATTGTTCTCTCAACATCCATTGAAATCTCTTGAAATTTTTGGAAATAATTAAAAATAACTTAAAAACATTAAAATCCTTCGAAATTTTTTCATGTCACTTCAAATTATTGAAATCCACAGAAATAATATAAAACACAATTTAAGTTATTCCGTGAAGTTAACTGAAAACTCGTTAAAACGACTTTAAATCCTTTGAAATATTTAGTAATCGTATAAATACATAGAAATATTTAAGTATAAATCATTTGAAATCGCTTATATATAAATTAAAATAAGATTATTAATTAAGTTCTCTGAAAAGAATGTTCAAATCCCTATATTTTTTTAATTTCCTGGGAAATTCAATATTAAGTGTTGTGAAATATCTTGAAATCTTTGAAAATCCTACAAAATTAAATTACACTCATTCATTAAAGTTGTCTTAAAAAATGTTTAAACCCCAAAGAAATCTTTGTAATCCTTGTATATTCAATAAAATACTTTTACTTTTATGAAATTCCTTTAAAAAATTTAAATCTATTAAAATTCTTTGAAATCCCTTAAAATTCCTAAAATCTTTTGTAATGTGACAACATCTTACGCAATTCCTGAAAATTCGTGGAGATATTTTTAAATCTCTTAAATACCGATAAAATCTCGTAAAATTTTTATAAAATCTAACGAAATCCTCAAAATCCTTGAAAAATGAATTAATAAAATATTCGTCCGTTCAGGAAATACTGCGTTGCTGTTGGCCCGTCGTGGGTGTGGTGGGCCCACATTGGTAGTAAATATCCACCTAGAAACACTACCCGAATCGGGTAGTGAGGCAATGAACTTTCGAGTTCAAACTGCTAATCAATTTTTTTTTTTTTTTGTAGTTTCTCTATTTTTTGCATCAAATATTTCAATATTTCAACATTATTTATTTGTATGCTGATTTTCTTATAATGATTTTTCTAGAATTGCAAAAAAATTATACCGAATCCATTATAAGAAAATCATTATAGACCTATACAGAATTTCCTATAATATTTTCTCTTATGCAGGGATTACAAGGAATTATAAAATATTACATGATATTGCATCGGGATTACATGGGATTATAAGGGATTGTGAATGATTGCATGAAATTGCATGGCATTGCACAAGAGTGCATAAGATTGCAGAGAATGCACACCAGATCTCAGGAGTAATTACTCCCTCGAAATTTTTCATATTGTTCGATTTTTTATGAATATACGGATTTAACTATACTAATCATTATTAAAAATTGTAATTAAATCTCGAAATAATTAGCTCTTGATTAGCAATCTGCAGTGATTGTCGAGAAATTCCGATGAAGAAACAATACGTATTCACAAAAGTGTAGCATATCTACACGGATTCCAGGTTTTGGGAAAATCTAAGTCTTCTGATCCTGACAAAGGAAACACAACTGCGCAGATGTGTTTTCGGCCATGAGGATTTCGGTCTTTCTGCAGACCGAGTTTCTGATATCGAATAGCACATGTAAATGTTGGAATAACCCTTGAATTCTTGCGGGAATTCCTCAGAATTCAATTACATTGAGTATAAAATATGCCGGAAGAGAAAATTAAACTCCGGCAAAATATGCTGGAAAATAAAATTAAAATCCTGCATATTTTGCCGGAAGATAATACTCGACAAAATTTGTATTTTCAAACATTTTCAAGTTGAACTTCTCTTAATTCAACATTCTTCTGTTAGCAAGAAATCAACAAACAGCTCTACATTTTTCAACTTTCAAAGCTTTAAAATTTGGAATATGGAATTAGTTGACAGCGAACGTTTTAATTCACAATTTTCAATGTTAAACGCCTTTAATTGTATGAACATTCACATTTTGAAAGCGTAGACCAGACATTGAATGAATCTTATGCCAATGTTATCTGCCCGTCTCTTACCTGGTTTAAAAAAAAATTTTGCATTTGCCTCATGAAGTGACCTCTGCGGACCTAAGGAAAATATTGAGAACCTTAGGAAAAAACTGCTTTCTATTTGAAACTTTAATTTTAAGCAAACAATCATTTGCAAAATTGATAGAAAAATTAAGGGGAAAAGATGCCTATGGTGGAAGATTTTCTCTTAGTCTGATTTCCTTCGGGGACGTCTCAAATTGAAGATTTTTGAATATAGAATTAGGATTTAAAAAAATTTGTTGTTACATTTTCAATTTTGAAGAAAAAATAAGCAAGAAAAAACTTGAGGAGAAAGTAAACGTAAGTCCTTGAAATATGAAGAATTGTTTGAAATTTTGGAAGATGAAAGAAAATATATCAAACGAACGCTGCCTGGCCTGTTGAAGTATATAATTTTGAATAAAAGGGTGTTTTTCAGACATTTTTGATAAGATCTTGATTAATGACAAAATGGCGCATCGGCTTTCTTGGCTCATATATTGTCCTTTATTGTCTAAAATTACAGCGAATTATTTTCTTTAGTTTAAAAATAAGAAGTTGGAAAAAAAAGCAATAGACTGTCGGTAAGTCGTAATGTCAGCTTTAAAAAAATCGCTGAAGATTCCATTACCAGCCAATTTTTCTAAAATTTAATGAATCCTTGCTTTTGTAACTCAATTTGCTTTTTCAAAGACTAAATACTAATTAATTAATTTTAATTAATCTATTAAGAGAATCAAAATAAAAAAATCTTTTCGACTAACGACTGTGTTTTACCTTGACTCATTTTTCTTTTTGACAGGTAGTATTAGGCAGAAACCAACGTCCAATATCGAATTATGCAAAGTAAGCATTTTTAAACACTCGAGGGCAAGTACTGAACATGGAGACTGGAAGGCGAGACGCCCGAGCTTGAAGGGAGAGCCGGTAAAGCGTTTTATGCCAGTGAGGGAGCAGTGAAAGATTTAGAATGCGAATTTGCGAGAATAATGAGATAAGGTTTGAGTACTCGTTTCGAAACTAATAGCTGAGACCATCTCTGAACAAAAATTAATGCGACTACTCTTCCCATTCCTTTTACTCGTTTGAACGTGACTGGAAGAGTGGAAACTCCAGAGAACATTAGTGCTCTAAATATAAATTCTTTAGGACGTCTTAAATCTTTTGGAAATTAAGTTGCATCAATTGATGCATAACAAGTTAATATTTTGGTTGGATCCTTAGTTTTCTCTAACATCTCATGTAATTGAATAATAAATTTGAGAAGGTATTGCAATTTAAAAACTCTATTGGTAATTGTAACAGTATTACATGTGATTTACCAGTAAAGCTTTCTAATAATAAATATGACAATCAATGATTCACGAAAAACATTTAGTCGGAAAAAATTAAGAAACATGTGGGGTTAGGAGGGGGGGGGGGAGTCAAAACTTACGGACCCTAACAAATGGTGGTATGTGGTTCAAAATTTCAGAAAAATATATAGACATGATAGACATGATAGACATGATCCCCTATGGTTTAACTTGATGGAAAAAGTCATAAATTTTCAATTGAAGCCTGTACACCACACATTAATTGAAAAATAAAAAACAATAATATTTTTGTGAATATTACAAATATTTTGTTAAACTATGATGTAGGTATATCAAATTTTTTTGTATTCTTGTAAGTAGCTACACTCATTTAAATTTCACGTATTTTTCGTATCAAGTCTGCAATATCTTTCTATGAAGTTAATATTTAGCCTTTACTTGGGCTTATTAGATTCTGCACAGGGAGTACACACATCCTTAATTTTATTATTAATGCTTTAAACATGAGTGCACTGAAACTTTAGTATGACCCAATTTTTGAACTAAAACGTCAAAAATATTGTACACTAAATAATATTTATTCACAGTTATTTAAATATAAAATAGTTGTCGAAGCAAACGCTAATCACAAAAATAATATAAATAAAATGAAAAATAAAGAATTTAACGTATCTACTATGAAAAATTCCGAAATGATATTAAATGAAAGAATATTCTGTTTATGAATAAATATATACCAATGCTCTAAAGATTCTACCACTTGATTTATATTTTCTTAGTAGTAGGGCTATACTACTATGGGAACACTTACTGGCCGAGCAAGGTTATGTTCCATGCTAATCTACCGAGAGTCTGTATCACCCTCATAGATCCCTGACATGGGTAGCGTCTAAATTGTCCTAATGGTGTCCCTACTTAGAACTCTGCGCACGCTTTCAACTTAGGAGAGTGGACAATTCCAAATTAGCGTGAAGATTTAAAAGTTGAACCAGAAGCGAAAAAAATCGGTGTGCAAATTACAAAGTAATACTTAGTCCTACTAAGGCCTCTACTTGGAACTCCCCGCATGCACATCTAGTGGTCCATGATTGAACTTTTTGATGGGGCCAATGTGAGTCTTTTGCAAGTAAATAGTGATCAGAAACAAATAACTGATGGAGATATTGTAAACTTCGGCAATATCTTCGCTATGTCGGTCTCGCAACAGTCGGTCTTAACACTAGTGGGAATTAGATTCCGTCGGTAGTGCAGATTTATCGGCAGTCTGGAATGCAGATCTGCATTGCGCAATTCTAGCGATAATATTAGTACCACTGAATGCGCATGCGCAGTGTTCCAAGTGGGGCGCTAATTAGACCTAGTTAACCTAGTAATAGATCGCTTAGGTAGAATCCTGACATATTGACTGATATGCGGACCATGTCAGGGATCTGCATAACCGATAGAGAGTTATACCGACTGTTGGTAGCTCTGCATGGAACAGAACCTCACTCGGCTAGTAAGTGTTCCCATAGTGGTACAGCTCTACTACTTTTGTTTTATTATAGATTTGAGTGCCATTAAAAAGTTATTTCAATTGCCTTTTCTCCTCCATAGTGACTTCTCCGCGGAAAATGCCTGTCACGTCTAGCAGAATTATGGGAGCGTTCCAGTTTCAAGGAGGTCTTGAATGATCTCACCCAAGTTTCTCCTTAATTTAAAAGTTCTCCTAGCGAAAACATATTTTTTTTACCTTTTACGGCTAATATTTCGAAAATTAAATTATTCTGTTTCGCCTGATTTTCGTAAAATTGCACAAAGAAGTTCTCAATAAGGGTAACGACACCAAGAGTGAGTCACTCAAGGATAGGATCATATTTAAAGCTGTAAAAAAGTGATTGTCAAATTGAATAAATCTTACATGCATTTATCTGCATTTCAGACATTTTGCAGTTTCTGATGCACCTATTTGAAATGTCTTATGTAAGAGACAAGATTAGTATTTATTTTCTTATTTGCTATTTTTAGGTTAGAATTAAATGCGGAAGCCAAAAACTGAAGTTTGGCCCACTATTGGTGTCACTACCCTATTTTTTCAGATTTTCTTGTTTGAATTTAAATTTTCCCTGGGAAAAAAAATTAAATTAAGTTTAATAAAAGAGATCAATAATAATTTCATTTAGGTATACTTTATTTCTAATAAAAAAATCTTAAAATACTGAATAAGTACTCTTCTAAACCAGAAATATCATGCTATTAGATTATTTTCTCTTCCTCTAACTGACGTCACTTTTCTTTCACCCTCGGAATTCATCTTCATGCACTATTTTTACCCCAAGGAGCTTTAATAGGCGTCAAACTTTTTAAGAACTGATTTTTCTTTGGCCTCCAATTTACCGGTATGGCGAACATAAAAGCCCAAGAGCGCAGGTAAACTCTTGATTGTGCAATTGGTCCTCATTCAAGAGGATTCATTATGCAACTTTTCTGTCGGCGCGCGGAGAACAAATACGTGAGCTGAACTCTTTTTTCGAAATTCTAAACTCACCGATAATGTTTACCGACCGTTGCGAAAGTTTTATTCGAAGATATTAATTTGAGAAAAAGATAATAAAACACTCTTTTTTATTCGTTTAATCCTAGTTGTAGTTATTATTAATTAAATAATAGAAATATCTAAAAACATTGTTTACGAGGATTTATTATGAAAATCTGAAATTTTCATAAAAATTCTTTAATTTTGTTGAATTAAATTTTGAAATATTTTGGCATGTTCTTAATCTGTTCACAAAATGCTTTACTCTCAAGGGCCACCAATTTAAAAATCTTGTGTTTTGAATGCTTTTGAGCCAATCTCAAAATTGAGCATTTTGAAAATGCAATGAAACTGAAAATTCTTAATTATTCAAAGTCTGATTTTTTACATCGTGAATGGGTATTTCCTTTAAATGAAATGCAAATTATATAATTTTCAAGTGCTATCGTGTTATAATTCTCTTAGCTTGGTATAAAGCAATAATATAACATCAATTTGTTTATCCAAATAATACTGCTTCCACAAATTTTTAATTACAACGTCAATTATTTTTGTTGTCGTCAGCTGGATTATTAAAGTTAGATTGTTACACTCCTTCTATTAATAAATCCTCATTTTAACAGTTTACTCTATTTCTCTGAGCTAAACTTCCTCAAAAGTTCAAATATTTTTTACAGTGAAGTTAAGTTCCAAGCAGTGTTTTCTGTTCGAGAACTTTCGCTCTTTCAGAAAATTTATAACTTTAACTCTCATCGCTTCTCTCTTCCTCTTGAGAAACGATCTGCGTCTACACAGGAGGCGGCGAAGTTTCACAAACTAGAAACCAGAGGCCTTTCATCTTTGTCGCAACTTCGTTATTTTGAAGAACGAGAACGGAAGTCTTAAGTGTGCTCAATGCATATTGCGCAACCCCAATATTATACGCACGGATGGAAATTTCCACAAAAAGTGACATTTTTTTCAAGTGACTTTATTGATTTAACTGGCACCATTTGGGCAAATAGTCATCAATTACAATTAACTAATAAACCATGCAGATAAAAAATTGTTTTAAAAGATAGGTTCCTGGCAAAAAAGGCTTAATTTAAGGAATGTTTTAGTAAAATGTTATGGCGTTTTCTGACAATTTTTTACATTATTAGAAACCACAAGTGACGAAGAAATGTCATTTTTAGTGCGAATTCCCATCTATGACTGTATCGTAAGAGAAATACGACTTCCGGTAAATTCGAGATATGTCACGAAATTTCCTACTCTCGAATTTTCCGCGCGACTAGACTTCGACAGTAGCTTGACATTCGAAGTGCACTTGGCGAGTAAAAGTGGTTTCAACATTTTAGATCTGTGGGGTTTTGACTTCCTTTGTCACTTACCCATAGAGCTTGGAATTATTATGAAGTGATCGTCCAGCTCTAATTACCTCAAACAAATACAGGTATATAATAGGAAATTGTGTAACGAGTGGGGTAGAGCTCCATATTGCGCACGAGCGGAACGAGTGCGCCATTAGCGCCCACGTGGCGGAATATGGAACTATACCACGCGAGTTGCACACACTGTGGCAGTTGCCACAGTGCATATTGCGCACGTGATGAAAATATATTTTCCTCTTTAAATATCAACCGAGGATGAATTCAATTCTTACGTTTATTCAGGATTAGAAATTGACAGCCGGAAGATTTTATCGAATTCTCATTGTTATAGAGAAGAAAATTAAAAAAATAATAATTTTAGTGTTTTTAAAATGGCTTTGCAGAAAAGACATTACACATAAAAATTTTGTTTTGAAAAAAATTATAAATATATTTTCATTTCGAGTTATAATTTTTTGTGTAAAAAAATAAAAAAGAGTATCAGTTTGTAAATGTTTTCATCTACATAAATTTCAAAATAATGAACTTCTGAAATCGAAATAATCAAGAAAATCTAAAATAAATACACACTGAGAAAAATGTTTTGTTCGGACAACGAAATGATTTTGTTGCTGTAGAAGAAATACAATATTTTTTGTAACGTATGCATGGAATGTTCGCTTTTTGAGAGATGCATAGCGTGCGGAAAGTGACTAATTCTGAAAGCGTGGTAAAAAGCAGTTATAAAAAGTATCTTTTCCAACTCCTGCGCTTGCGCTCTTTGAGCAGGATCACATTTTCTAGCGGCTGCACTTGCGCATTTTAAACAAAATACAATTTTTTTAGCTGTTGTGGTTGCGCATTCCGCTTTATAATGACTTTCCAGGACTGCCGGAATCATAGCCTCACTTCATTATGAGTTCACACTTCACAGACTGATTGTGAGTAGTGAATAGTGATTTGAATAACTCGAAGTGAGAAGTTACCATAAATGACTGAAAAATTACCATAAGTTTCTGAAATTTTTTGAAACTTTGTACACTTAGAATTTTCGGTAGCTTGTACATTTTTTATAAATTTCCGGAAATTTGGTAAATTTTTGGACTTCTTCTGAAAAGCTCTAGATGCCTTAAAGTTCCGGAAATTATCGGTAGTTTATAAATTCACCATATTTATTCAAAATTTGTTTTCGCTTTTCCTCATATCGAAAATCCCCTGCATTTTTTACGAAAAACATGCGGTGTAACAGTTGCTGAAAGTAGGCAGTTGTAACTCTTTTAAATTTTATATAGTACTTGCCATCGGCTTATTTTAGGGGTGTCTGTGCAGAACTACTGTCATAAAGCAGAACCTAGTAACTGCTATTTGCCGTCAAGGCTATTTTAAAGCACTTACGCACGAGAAAGCGACCTCTGTCGAAAATGTTACTTACTGAAGTCGGGACCAAATTTCGAGGTCTTTCACTTCTTTTGATTGCAAAAAACAGGGGTTTTCGGCCTCCTTTTTCAAGCGTCAACTTTTACCTGTTCCCAAATAGAGGGCGACGTTAGGAAAAATCTGAAAATATTCACAGATATACTATGCTGTGCTGCACGGAAAAAATTTATCCGTAAAAAAGTCACGAACTAGTAGCTAGGTTTCGGATATGAGAAAAATTCATCGGTTATTTATGTATTTTCGTAAATAATCTGCGAACTTTGAGAAAGATTGACGAACTCGATGTGAAAATTCTAAAACGGTTCATCACTTTTTTTTACGTGAATAATTACACCCAAACGCGGGGTGCTTGCGTGCGCTCGTATATGTGCTTCGAGCTCGTCGAATGAGTGGCTAGAAGTTTTATAATACCTATTTTGTTTGGCCTCGATGGCTGCGCGTGTTTACGCACTCCTGGTTTATGTTTAGAAACTGGTGAGTCAGCAATCTTGAGGGTTCGAATCTTCTGAGTTGCAAATTTATAAATTAATATAAATTAAATCGCACAAACAATTTTTCCTCTTTATATTTCAGTCTGAAATTTTCAGGAACTGTTCGTAGGAAATTCGAACTGTTCATTAGAAACTTCGAAATTTATCCATATATTTCTCATAGAAATAAGGATGTAATGTTTCATTTTTTTATCTCGTATCCGAGACCTAGCTACAAGTTCGTGACTTTTTCACGGATAAATTTTTTCCGTGTGGCCACACGCCCACACTGATTAAAGCCAAAAATATTCGAAATGACATTTCTTGCGTCAGAATGATTTTATCATAAGTTTGATTATGGCACTGCACTCGCATTACAAAACTCCACATTTGGAGCCAACACGCGGCTTCCTATATTAATTCGTTCTCAAGATAAAGTTTTTGTAAATAAATCACCGTAAAAAGTAAATTAATGAATATTTCAGGAATTTGAAAAATATATTGCATTAAAGAATATTGAAAGAATATCTGTGATTATTTTTCAGATATTTCCTAACGTTGTCCTCTTTCTGGGAACAGTTAAAAGTGGACGCTTGAAAAAGGAGGCCGAAAAACTCTGTTTTTTGGCCTTCTAACTATTGACAACATTTTTTTAAGATAAAAGTGATCATATCGTTGAATTCGGAAGACCTTGAGCTTTCAGATGCTTTTTATTACACAAATCGGATATTTTTTTGTGCCAGTTGCAAAAAAAAGAAGTGAGGGAACTCGACATTTGGCCCCGACTTTAGGTTATACTTTTGTACAGCTGAGTGGCTTTTCTCTCTTAAAGAAGAAAATTTCAGCTTTACGATTTTGAAAAATTAACAAAATCGGACATTATATGTCGTATATCAAATCACAAGATCGAGATAGAAATTTAATTTTTTCAGTATTTCAATATATTTATGATAAAGACCTATTAAAGTGTTGAACTAACTGACAAGTAAACGCCAAGTAGTTAGAGGATATCGAAATTGAGTTTGTAATCTGTTTGATCGACGCCGTGGGCAGAAATAAAATAGATGAGGAAAAGATGACTTGGGATGGGTGGAATGTAATTTTCGATAACTTGTAATGAACTCGCAGAGTCAGAGTTAGTTGTCATCTCTTTAGGCCTAGTCACCAAACTAATTTGAGCTCATTCAGCAAACTTTTGAACAAACTTTATCTTCTGATCAAACAGAAACTAAAACTTCTGAAGCCTGACCAATCGCTCTTCTGAAATAATGTTGATGGTCCTGTATCTTTTTTTAACTTAACCCTTTTAGATCAAAATTAGATCCTATCGTCATAAAGTTAGGTGTCATTTTCAATTGTTAGTTACAAATAAAAATTATTCCATTGATTCATAGTTCGGGAGACTTCAGTTTTACTTTCATTCTTAAAGAAAATAATGAATTTTTTATAGTAAAAAATGTATGGGGCTCAATTTTTTGTATTGTATTATTAAAGTTTTTGAGTGAATCTTTATCTTGATAAAGGTATTCACAGAAAAAATCTGGGCTTATTTTGAGTCTGATATTAAAACGGAATTGAGACGCAGCGTCTCAGCCAAGAAGAATTTAGAATGTGTATTTAAACAAAATACGAGGCTTCTAAAATTAAAAGTCTAGCCATAGACAACTGTAATTTGGTGATTGTGAATTCTTTTTAGGTAAAGCTCCTTCGGCTTTAATGAATACATTCTCATTACGTGTTTGTGCTTCGCACTCGATTAAAGTATGTCCAAAAGGCAAAATTGTCAATATTAAGTCGGACTCTATTATATTTAATGTAAGTTGTATTGATTCCTGTACCTCAGACATATTTTTCCCCCTCTTTAAAGCAACAGGAAAAATACTTTTGTCTGGCAGAATATCATCTTGATATTTCGAGTAGTTGTTTTAACAATGCACATAACTATAGAGCGCTTTTACATTGATAAAACATCTTCAGCAATATGTGTTCTTGATTTTCAAGCGTGCTCCTTCAGACTGCCAGTAAGTGGTAGCGGAATGCTCACTTCACATTCAGTAAACCGACCTGACTCACTCGGTAAATTCCGGAAACACGTTTTAAGTTAAAACCTGGGATTAGGAGCGAAATGCTGGGTGAACGCTCGATGCGTTCCTCACGCACTCCTCGCCTGTTCATATTTTCCCACTGTTACGAACTAAAAGGTCCGTTTGCGCTACCCAAGGTAGGAAAAGTCGTGTGGTGAGCAGAGATTGAATGGTCGTGGCTACCCGCAAACTAGGCATTCCTGTATTCGAGCGGACCACGTGAACGCGTAGAAAACGGTTAGGCCAGCAGATGAGAACTGATGTGAGAAATCGTGTTCGAGCTCACTACTGGCGGCCGCCTACTCGTGCTCACAGATAGGTATTCACCGTCAGGCAGCATCAAACAGCTACAGGCGAGCTGATGCGCGAGTAGAAGAAGAGTTTCTGCGTTGTGGATGCTCATTGCACAATATATATTTCAAATATCAAATAATATCATTCTTGGGCTTTATTTGAACTTCAGTTTTCAATTTTTATGTTACATATGATCGGAAACAGTACTAATTATCTGTCTTGTTTGAATTAGAAATTATTAGTGTTCACATATGTAAAAATTTGATGACTGAAGAAATATGGAACAAAATTTATTTTATAAATGCAAATACTAAATATTGACCTTGAAATGAAAACTTAGAAGCTTCTCTCAGCATTTCAAGATTTTTCAAACATACTTTTGTTCACTTTCTAATTGTAAACAGATGAATTTAGAGGAACATGCAGGCACAATATCCTAATGGAATTTTTAACTCAATGAAAATTTACAAACTTATATGGTTTTCAACATCTTCAAAAATAAGTTCTCAATATAAAAAACGGAATTTCCAATAATATCCAGATATTGATTTTCAACTAAAATGATGAATCTGAAACAAAAATTTCAACAAGAGTTAAACATTAAGAAACCAAATAGTTTGATTTTCAACCACAGATCTGGGGCATAATTTCTGAAGTGTACCCACCTCGAAAATGAAAGTTGTCCGATCGGGCTAAAAATTAGCCCAATTGTAGTCATATTAGACAGTACTCCTCACACCAAAAATTAATTCATTTTGATAATTATTTATCAAAGTGGAGGGGGTACAATTTTGTGTTTTTTAAGAAAAGCTTTACTTTCAAACGTTTGTAACTTTTGTCCTATTGCCTTAAACAAAATTTCATTTGAAATATTTTCGATAGAATTTTTCACACGCTTTCTGGTGGCAATAACGATTTTTGAAAAAAAATCAAAATTTGACCCAAATTTTCGAAAATCAAAAATAAATTTAACTTTTTTTCAAACTTGGGCACTTTTTTTTTTCTTCAAAATAGTTTTAAAAGAAAGCTGAGATTTTTTCCTATAAGACCTCCAATTTTTAGAGTGGCAAATTAATTTGTCTTTGAGCAATAGAACGATACATAAACAAGATGCCGTGATAGGGCCGGTGGCGCGCGATCTCCCCTAGTGCGCTCAGGCCGAGGATCTTTGTGCAACGCTTTAGTGCCAGTTTTTTAAGTTAAGTAATATTATATGCTGCTAGAATAACTGTTCTCTGCATTTTCAGGGTGAATTAACAAAGGCCTGCATTATTGTAAGTGTAAAATTAATTGGGAATATGCTTTAAAAATTAGAAGTGAGAATATACATCTTTTAAATTTACATTTTTCTTCAAAAACCTGAAGGAAAATTTATTGCCTGGGGAGTTTTTGATTTGCTTCGATTTTGCTGAGAATTACGCCTTCATAATCCAGAATGTAGCGCAATGATAATTTAGCTCATGACCTGGTGGCTGTTCACGAGTATCAAAAGATAATAGTAGAATACTTGAAAACTCATTTCAGGCCAAGTAAAATCTACTATTTCACTGATGGTACAGGGCAAAATTTCAAAAAAAGGAGTAGCTTTGTTAATCTCCAAGCCCATGAAGAAGATTTTGGTATCCAAGCTGAATGGCACTTCCATGGTACATCTGATGGTAAGGGTGCATGTGATGGTATAGGAGCGAATATAAAGAGACAAGCAGCATGTTCAAGCTTACAATGTTCTCCGAAAAATCACATACTCACTCCCCATGCTTTGTTTCAGTGGGCAAAGAGTAACTGTAAGGAAACCGAAATTTTTTTCAGCAGCAAAGAAAATCACGCCTTAGCCACCGAGTGACTGAAAACCAGATTTGACAAAGCTGTCATGATGCCAGATACATTACAGTACCACGCTTTCATTTCCACTCAAGACGGAAAACTTCAACTCAAGAAGTTTTCGTCCTCTGAGAAATACGACATCTTCTCGAATGGCAAAAAACAAAAACCGCAAAAGAAGCCTGCAAAGAAAACAACTGTTGAAACTATCGCCAAAAAATCGAACAGAAAGACAGATAATATTACCATGTAATATTACTTAACTTAAAAAACTGGCACTAAAGCGTTGCACAACGATCCTCGGCGTGAGCGCACTAGGGAAAATCGCGCGCCACCCGCCCTATCACGGCATCTTGTTTACGTATCGTTCTATTACTCAAAGACAAATTAATTTGCCACTCTGAAAATTGGAGGTCTTATAGGAAAAAATCTCAGCTTTCGTTTAAAAATATTTTGAAGAAAAAAAAAAGTACCCAAGTTTGAAAAAAAGTCAAATTTATTTTTGATTTTCAAAAATTTGGGTCAAATTTTGATTTTTTTCAAAAATCGTTATTACCACCAGAAATTTTATGAAAAATCCTATCGAAAACATTTCAAGTGAAATTTTGTTTAAGGCAATAGGACAAAAGTTACAAACGTTTGAAAGTACGGCTTTTCTCAAAAACCCAAAAAATTGTACCCCCTCCACTTTGATAAATAATTATCAAAATAAATTAAATTTTGGTGTGAGGAGTACTATCTAGTAGGACTACAATTGGGCCAATTTTCAGCCTGATCAGACAACTTTCGTTTTCGAGGTGGGTACACTTCAGAAATTATGCCCCATATGATTTCCTAACCAATAAGTATAATTTTCTGACAAAAATACGAATTTTCAGTATAATAAATTACTGGAAAAAATGAATTTTCGACGGGTTTAATTCAAAAAAACAGATGAATTTGTAACAGAATAGTTGAATCTTCAACCAAACGGGAGAGTTTTAAAAATAAAAGATTAATATTCTACTCAAAAAGAGAAAGTTCCAACCAAAAAGTTAAGTTTTCAACCAAGTAGTTGAATTTTATACAAAATTCTTGAATTTTCAAGCCAAATAGGCGAATTTTCTATAAAACAGTCGCATTTTCAACCCGAAAATGTGATTTTTCGACAAAAATGTAAATTACAAAGAAATAATACAATTTGCACTTAAATGATGAATATTTTAACAGAAAGATTTATTTTCAACAAACAACAATCATTATCTACCAAATAGTTCAATTTTTCAGTAGTGTATACTTAAAGTTTTAACCAAATTGTTAAACTTCTTACCAAAGTAGTTGAATTTGCAACCAAGAATATAAAATTTCAACAAAGAAATTCATTTTCATACCAATAGTTGAATTTAAAACTAAAACAATCGCTTTTCAACCAAATATAAAATACGTACATTTGCAATTCAAGAACTGATCTACACCAACCAAAGAGAGGGATCCTCAATTATTAACATTAATTGTCACTTAGGAACTTGTAATTTTGAACGAAGTAGTTGTATTTTCAATCGAGAAGATTTACTTGCCAGGAAATAAAGACAAATTTAAAGCGAAATGCATAAGTTTTCAAGATAAATTAGTTGAGTTTTCAAAGAAACACGATCAACTGTTACCTCAGAATGGAAAAGCTTAGTTGTCAGGAAACAAATTAATGTCCAAAAAAATTAAATATTTTTGAACAAAATAGTTCAATCACTAATTAATAAAATGAATTTTGAACAAAATTCAACTTTTGGCTTGAACATTCGACTATTTGGTATACTTATTGCTTTTACGTAAGTAATTTTTCATTTTTACACATCAAAGAAACAATTAACATTTTTTAGCGTTTATAGGCTTTGAAACACGGGTTAAGCATGTTTTAATTTATGAAAAAATTGCACCATTATTTTTTTCACCAAATAAAAGAAAATAGAGGGGTTATAAAACAAAAACAAAATATATTATTTTTTTGGGCCACCCTACTGGCAAGCTATCAATTCTCCTTTGACTCATCGGCACTTAAGTGCCGATTTCTATATGAATCAAAGTAGTTTTTGTTTGTATTTATTATATAATTATTACATTGTTATGGACTTTTTCATGAGAGACTATAAATATAGCATCGCGTGACTTGAAGTATCAAGTGAGACAAAACTGCTTGTATTGTTACCTTACGCGTGAAATAAGTAATTAGCTACTTAACGCCCATTATTCTTTTTTAAATCTTATCTAATGTTCAACATTTCCGTCTGAATAGTGATTCTCTTAATATGAATTGTGAGTAAAAAGTAAATAATATCTCCACTGGTAATGCGCGAACTAATGATATAAATATGTATCTTTCACGTGAAGGTGTTTCAGTAAAAGGACGATTTAACTTATCAAAAGTTTCTACAACAAAGTGATGATATACTTTTTCTTTTTTTTTCAGAGTTGGGGATAGAATTTCATTAATTTATTACGTGACATCTTCTATGATTATTTTCATAAGAAAGGTTAAAAAAGCAAAAAAGTGAAAATAAAAGTATTCGGTTTTTAAATTTAAGAACACATTAGAATTTTTAGAATATTATCCAGAACATTCTAGATTATTCTAGAATATTTTACAAAGTTTCAGGATATACCAGAGAAATAAAAAAATAAAAGAATAGAACATACCAGAACATTCGATAATATTCTAGAAAAATTGAGCACAATCCAGAATCTTTTGTAATAGTAAAAAACATTCCAGAATGAACAGAATTCCAGAAAACTAGAATACTTAAATCAACAAAATTTCAGAATAGTTTAGAAAGTTTCAGAAATTCACGAAAATTCCAATACCTACAAGCATATTGTAGAAAAGTCCTGAACATTTGAAAATATTTTACAATATTCTGGAATACGCTAGAAATATGAAAAACGTTCCAGAACTTTCAGAGTATTTTTCAAGACTAAAATAATATTTGAGATAACCCCACAAACCTCCATACAATTCTAGAAAAACTGGAAATTTCTAGAATATTCCTCAATTTGCATAGAACGGACACTAGACCCTGGAAACTAGGATATTAAAAGCAAAACATTCCAGAATAGTATACTTCAGAATAGTAATTATAGCAAAATTGCGAGCGTTCCAGAAATCCAAAATTATCTAAAATATTCCAGAACGCTCCAGAAGATTCCAACACCTAGAGTTGGGCAAAAAAAACCCTTGGCTTCAAAGCCGGAAGGCTGCTTTATTTTCTACAAAAGGTAATCAATTTTGCCGTTCGGAAACGTTTTTCACCAAACTCAACATGGCCTGTGGCGAAGATTTCAAAGTCGACTTTCTCGAAAACGGTGACACAGCACATATTGCTGCTTTGGTAAATTAATACCCAGGTAATGAGCTTTCGTTAACAAAAATTTGAATCGAAACAAAAATTCACAATTGGCGGTCTCCTCTTGTCAAATAAAAACGACCGAATATTTAAAGGCATTTTATAAGATTACATAATAAAGTAATTCTTGACATTTTCGAATATTGCAGAATATTCCACACCATTTATTGAGGGCCCCTGGGAAAGCAATTTGATGAAAATTGGTTGTATGAAATATTATTGCAGTTTCTTTTTCTATTTCATGGTCTATTTCGCGAAACAGTATTTGGAGAAAAAGTAGCTACAATCGCGGTAATCAAGCTAGCTACTTCCTGCTTCTGTGAAACTCTGCGAATATTGCTTCTGCACCTTCCGACTAGCTTATCCCATTCACCTTGATAGTTGCACGAAACTCCCCAGGCAAACTCTACATTTCATCTCACTAGAAATATTTGAAAACTATTTCAATAACCTTTACCAACTTGAAAAATAGTCAATAGATTCAAGTAGATATTAATAATTAAAAATTTTAAAATACTTGTATCGATACTTAAGAATAATAAATTGCGATAACTTAATATTTTTATCAAAGTTACAGTAATGATTTTTTCAAAAATATCAATACACAAAAAAATTCAAATGGTACTGTACTATTGAAATTAGAATTTAATTCTGAATAGTTTGATTATGAAGAAGAATAATTATCCGAGAGAGACGTCATTGAGGTGGATGGTTTGGCCTGATGTTACCTCAATTATGCAAGCTAGTTGTAGTTTAATCTGCCATCAGCAAATTGTATATCAAATGTTAAGTGGCACTTGCACAAGGCCCCACTCAATTACGTCGTCTACTATCATACCGCTACTCGTAATTACTTCGACAAACTGTTTACTTGATGTGTTAGTCTTGTTACATTGGCACGTAAACAAAATGTATCGATTACTGTTTATCGTTTGCGTACATCATGTTTCCAGCGTGTGTATCATCTGCTCGTGGACTCTTATTGTTATCGGGAAGCAGAATTGTGCGCGAACTGAAATCTTTCAATGAGTTCTAAAATTCACATATAGTATAAAAAGCTTATAATATTAGGGCAAGATAAAATATCAGTGCTTTCATATTTGTCATTAATGAATTTCTAACTAGTACATTTTAACAAGTCAAAATCATCTTCAGTCCGTGATGCACACGATACTTTTTGTCCATCTCCCCCTCACTCCCAGGAGTTTGTCTTCATGCCTGTAGAATAGATGAAAATGGCTGACACGCGTACGCCCGCTGTAGCGGGTGTAATAGTATTTTCGCACAGCCCACTCGTGAAGTGCGCATGTGCCGCCATCAGCGTTCTGAAATCGGTTTTTGTCCTAGTGCACGATAAACAAGACGTTGAACGAGTATAAATGTCTGTTATGTGGGTTATGGGCTTTTGGAGCAATACGAATTTTGCAACGGTAAGCGGTCGGTAAGCACATTCCGACCCGTGTCAGCGGGCGGGAATAACACATTCCCGCCCGCTGATACGGGCACTCTCGAAGTGCGCATGCGTCTCTGTCGTCGGGCAGCTATTTCACGCTTTCCACCGGCTCTACAGACACGGAAATCGCGTTTATTGTGCACGTTGGACAAAAAAGAACATTTGAAACCTAAATAAGTGATATGCCGCATTTTCCTTAACAAACAATATATTACATTGCAGAAGAAAATGTTTTTCTGTTATACACTTTGAAATATGAAATTCTGATAAAATTATAGAAGCATGTATTTCTGAGAAGCTCCACACTCAAGATTTGAAAATACTTTTAACACATTTTTCCGTGAAAAATGAAACAGTCAAAGTTGGACAAAGTGTGATGCTATTGGATATTAGCTTATGTGGGAAAAGTTTTGTCTTTCGGATTAATATTTTTTTAAGCATCACCACTGTTCATTAGAATTAAAAATGTATATTTGACTTTTGAAAATGGAAGTCAAAAGCAAACCTCATTTTTTTTTAAGGGTATTTTTTAATTTTTGTATCTCAAATGAAATCTCAAGTTTTTCTTTTCAAGACCTTCAAGGTTGCTTCTAATGAGAATAAAAAAAATTTTGCCCAGTATCATTTCGATAGGGGTTTTCACATTCTTTTTATTGATCATAAGCATTTTTTTTCAAATTGATATTTGATCTTCAAAAGTGAAGGTCAAGAATAAATTTGACTTTTTTCATAGGACACTTGAAAAAAAAAGATTTTTGGTGCAGAAAGAAAGTTTCATAAAGAGCTTCTACCCGACTGGCCCACGCGCGATAAACCATGACATTTTCCTAATCATACCTTCTCCCAACAGTAACACGTATTTCGTAAATGGCCTCTAAGTCATTGTCTGACATTGATTAATTCATTGTTATAGAAAGGGAATATCTTGTTCAAATAGCTATTCTTTTAGTAAAAACAATTTTTCTCCTTTTCAGTATTCGGTGAAAACTTTCTGGTTAAATTATATGCATTATTTATTTACTTATTTATGTATCAGATAAAATTTATATTTTGTGAGTCGACGCCTTCATTTAATATTAGTCTATGTGCTGAGAGAGCCGGGTATGTGGCTATATATAGTATGTGTCGAGTATAAGACTATCTGCATTTTTGGCATTTTTAATTATTATTATATTCTGATATAATATAAATGGGCTGAAAATGGGCTTTTGCCTAAAAAAATTTTAAAAACCCATATACATGTTATGTTACAAGGATTCATTCCAAATCTCATTTTTAATACAGTAATAAACAAGATTTGTAATTGGAAACCAGATAAGGTAAATGCCCCAGTAATCGTGGCGGTCCTAGTAATCGTGAATCTTGGTAATAATTTAAATATATTCTTAAAAAATGTTTTAAAAGTAACATTTAATGATAAAATCCATTTATTTTTAGCATATCATAGTAGCCAACGGAAATTTAATTCACTCAAATGAAATAAAATCACGAAAATTGTCATCACGATTAGTGGGACTAAGGTCACGATTACAGGGACGTTTACCTTAACTGACACTCTGTACTGGTCTCCAATCTTCTTTTTATTAAATGCCTAACCTCTATTTTTTTCGGAAAGCTTTTTCTGGCCATATTCCTCCTACTAAAAACTTTTAAGGCCCTTAACCATTAACGGTCACACGGGGCGTCTCACAACCCACGGGTTTTCTGATTTTTTTCCGATTGTCTACGTTTTTTTTTTCAAGTATTTTTTTCGAATAGTTAATTTATCACTGAGGCTTTGGAGATGATTTTTTTCCATTTTGTATTGTTTCAAAATCACTCATGATTTTTTTTCAGCCAAAAATATCTAAAGGTGTATTTTGAGGTGTGATCGTTAAGAGTTAAATGAAACTATTTTCCACTTCCTCAGTACCAATAAAATTCCAAAATAAAATCTTAAATCTTCATTTTATACAAAAAGCCACTTTCATAAGGTTTTTTCACTTTACTTTTTTCCGTGCGATCAGATACTAGATTTCTTAAAATTACTATCGTTTATTTATAAAGAAACATATACCTTTCTTTTTTCAATAGACCTTTCAGCAAGAAATCGTATGTTACAATACGATACCGTCACACTCAATATTTATTTTCCCAGAACAGATTAATTTTTTGGATGAAAAATTTTTTATTCTTATTTAGCGTCCCAAAATTTCAGGAGCAATTTTTATTTATTTATTTTTTAATTGAAAATTAGATTTTTAATAGCTATTTAATAGCTACATTTAATAGCCAACGGCCATACCCCGCTGAAAACCCCAGTTCTCGTCAGATCACTGAAGTTAAGCAGCGTTGGACGCGGTTAGTACTTGCATGGGTGACCATTCAAGAATACTGAGTCCTGTTGGCACATCGTGGGTGTGGTGAGCCCCCACTTGTAGTTATTTATAACTACAAGAACTATCCACCTAGAAACACTACCCGAATCGGGTAGTGTCACGCCTACCCTGAAAGGGAAATGGCTTAATGGTATACATATCTAAACACGATTTTCAAAACTAATGAAATTTGCACCTCCAAAATCTTGAATGATTTACTCGGAATTGGTTAATTTTTTCTAATTAAACACATTTTCGCCCAGTTGAGCAACTCACTATCTCAAGAGTAAGATTTATTTTTTGTTTAAACTGAAATTTCATTTTTTATCGTGCTCCGTAGCCGAGCCTGTTCCATTTTTAGGTCCCTGTCATTTTGACATTGTGAAGTTCCACATTCTATTTCTCGGAACTGAATAATTTTTTTTAATCATATATTTTTGGTCTCAATATAGAAACACTTCAGCTGGGAAGTAAACTTTTGTTTTATCTTTAAATGGTGATTTCGATTTTACAGAATGTTATTTCGTTTTTCTGAAAATTCCGATTTTGTTATATATCTAGTTCTGTACTGCAACCCTTCAAATAAGTTTGAGAAACAATTATAATATTGAGCAGAAAAGAAAGTTATTTCAAAATATAACATGAAAAAAACATCACGTGCGTCCTAAACTACGACCCAAGACAGCTTTATGTGTAAACATCTTTTGCCATGGTTTCACTCGACTCAGGCGCGACTCCTCATATCGAGGTCTAAGATGTTTACACATCAAAAATGAGAAACAACCGACAGTAAAGTACGTTTATGTACATCATTTGAGTATAAAAGATGCAAAAAGAAAAATTCGAACTAAATGTCAACTACGGTTGCCAGTTTGGTCGGTATTCGCGATTGGCACGAAAATGCGAAGTGTCTTAAAGTTGTGTTCAGCATAAAAGTTGAGTGAAATATGTTGTTTCAATGTTGAATGATGTAAGTATTGAAATCGTTATTGGCCTCGTTAAGTGGCCGCCAGACTTCGCAATTTTCGTGCCCATCGCGAATACCGACCGAACTGGCAACTCGAGTTGACATTTAGTTGGAATTTTTCTTTTTACATCTTTTATACTCAAATGATGTACAAGAACGTACTTTACTGTCGATTCTTGCATTTCTGAAAGTTTAAAGCCTCATACATTCTCCAAAGTTTCAGCCCGATATTTTATTTAAAAAAAAGTTCTTAGATTCAAACAAAAATTCGAAAAATTGAAAAAGTTAGGTCGGTAATGTAGGTATTTATGTCTGTCACATGCCCTTATGAAAGTAGTGAATATACGAGGTAGATGTTGGCGCGTACAATTGAACTGCTTCAACCAAAAGTTGTTGATTCTATCGGGCTCTAGCGCTGAAAAGTTCTTAGTTCTAGCGATAAATTTCTTCACTTCTTCAGCAGTGATTAGAGGACACTCTTCCACTGCACCTTGTAACATTTACCTATGGCAAAAGTTACGAAAGAGTGACATATCTGCATCGTCTTCATTTAGCTGATAAGTCCATATACTTGCTCCCAGATGAAGTGATCCCAGAAGAACAGCCTTTTGCATCAGGATTGCGATAGACTGAGCCTCACGCTGGCAAGCCGGGATTTTATTGAGTTGGCCAAGGAATGAAGCTTTCATACCTCCAAGACAGCCGATTATGAGAACTACAAGATGGACTTTGTAGCCTTGGTACAGCCTGCTCAGCTAGAAAAGAAGTGCTCGATATTTCGCCTGTTTTTCTTCCTCCTTGATATTAACATCGGCTGTTGCCGAGAATCAATCACGTGAATGATCTTTGTCTTCAGATCTTGGAGGACAATATCAGGCTCTGTAGCACTGATACGTGGTGTGGTGGAGAATGAGAAATTCCAGTAGATCTTACACTGATCATTCTCCACAACGGACTCGAGTTCCCCTTGGGCGTATGGTAAGACGGGGGCAATAGATCAACACCATAAAAGTGCCTAAGATGGTAATATAACACTTTAGAGCCGCATTGTATCTCTTTATGTACCCGTACCATGCATACTTTGAGCATCCACTGAGAACATGTGAAACGCCAATTTTATTTTTTCATTTTTTATTTGTTTGAAACGTCAATTATTAATTATTTAATGAAATTATAATTAAATTATAATTAATTCGATTTAGACATATCTTGCAAAAATATCAAAGAATGATTTTAAAAAATTTTTTAATTTAAAAAAATTCCTTTAAAAATTATGAAAATAAAGAGATATGCCAAATTTCCTGTCAACCACCTGTCCCAAACAACAAATTTTTAGTGAAGAATAGCTAAATAATATTCGCAATGTTTTTTTCATATTTGAGATTGACAGATACGACTTATATTGAGTTAAAGAGGATAATAATCAGGAAGAGGGTTCAATATCTTAGAATTATTAAGGAGTACATAAATCACTTCAAAGTCTGTCCCAAAAGTTTTCAGTCCTGTCATCCAAAGTTGCTATTTTAGAATATAACTCGAAAATAATCATTAAAACTATTCATAATACAATCAAACAGTCTTATGACTTATAAATAAGTCTCCGGCAATTGAGGTTATAACTTCAATCACGGCACATTATAATTTTTTTTATGGATTTCCAAATCGCACACTTTCCAAATTTTCCACAATAATAAGAGAAATGGCTTTTCTACCTAAAAAGCAAAGTGATATCAAAATTTTTCACTTACTTTCGTCTAAAAAAATTAATTTACCGACCGAATATGACGTTATGTTAGAATTAGGGATGGGGAGTGACCGTCATTAGACCGATTTCATGAAATTTGACCGTCACCTGACGGTCAGCATGAAATCGGTGAAATCATCTTATTACGTAAAAACTAGATGTATTTTAAGTGTAATGAATCGTGAGATACGTTTCAACAGTAAATGGAAGAAGTTTTATTGGTAGCAGATATGAAATAAGAGCTTGGAATGTAAAAAAGTGCAGTTCGTGACAAGATAATCTATGAAGTTCCGCGAATTTTTGAATCGTGAACATTGATAATTTGAATGAGTTAAATTATTGAAACAATTTGGTGTCATTTTTCACCTTCTAATACAATGAAAAATAATAATTAAACATTTTACAGTGTTATTTTGTTTACTGGAGAGCAGTAAACTAGATGTAAGTACACTTATATAGGTATATTTTAAGAGGAGCAGCAAAAGTGTATGAATTAAAAGTAATCTTTTATATATAAATTTTTATTTATTTATAACTTACTTAGAATGACATATTACGTAATAATACTTAGCCTTTATTATTCATTAGTATATTAATATCTTTATAGACAAATTTAGTTGCTGTATATTATTAATTCCTATAGATGCATAACGAATATCACTTCAAATATATACACAGAATTCAACTATTGCATATGTATTTCTTTTAAAAATCTATGCATTACAAACTTTTCCACAATTGTAGCAGGTCGATTACAACGATCGAGAAATAACCACATTCGTGGAAGATACTCGTTTTTTGAAATCAATATCTCGTCTTACTTGTTATCGTTGAACCGAGCTGCTCGTTTCGAACGATCATGATCGAGAATTTGATTAAAACATAATAATAAGCGTCGAGAAGTGTCATAGCGTTATTATTATTTTTATTGTTATTATTGCTACAGTTATTTACAATTTATCATTAAACTATTATTAACATTTGACCTCAAAGAAGGAGGGCAAGGTTTCATCTGATTAAATAAAAATTGTTTTGGGATTTTCTTTTTCTCTAAAGAACGGCAGCAAAGGACGTGGTTAAAATAATCCAACCTATATTTTGATGCTTTGAGTTTATAAGATTTAAACTACGTACATAATATTCATTTTTAAAGAAATAACTTTCATTTTTCGGTTAGATCTGCATACGTTATTGAATAACTTTTTTCAAATATACTTCAAGGTTCAAGGGTGGTTCTCGAAAAGTTAGGGGATGCTAAGGGAGAGAAAGGGGTGTCTGCAGGGACTCAGGAATTGAAAACAAAAGGCGAAAAAAAAGGAAAATTTGGCAGCGAAAGACGCCAACATTTGGCAGAGACATCTGTCGGTTGCGGCAGGTACTGCATGGATAGGTCCCAGTTACCGGCGGTAGAGCGGGAGGTGGGCAGCGAGAGTACTGGCAGTGCTGGTAGTGAAACCGACGGGAGGGAATTTTCCACAAGCCACGACGGCCAACAACGCGTCGCCCGGTGTCGAACGGTGCGTCGGAGAGAGGGAGAAATCGGGACGGTGGCAACGAAGGAAGCGAGAAGGTAAGGGAGAGAGCGTCAAGCGCAAGTGACGGGGAGGATCTCTTGAAAAGGAAGAGAGACAGCCAAGAGAGTCCGGAGAAAAGCGAGGGCGAGAGCCCGTTTAAAAAAAGCGGGATGACACCGAGGTCACCCCCCAAAAAAATGGAGGGGATGTTGGAAAAGGAGGCTCTCGGGATGTTGTTAGGCGAGATCAGGGGGCTGAGGGAGGACGTAAGGGGAACCAAGGTGCAGATGGAAGGTATGACGTAGGACTTGCGAATCAGAGATGAGAAATGGGAAAAGGAGGTGAAAGAGCTGAGAGAGAGAGAGTAGATGGGTTAGAGAGGGAAAGAAAAGAAAAAGAAGTTAAAATAAAACAGATGGAAGAGGAGATTAGGGCATGTAAAGAAAGGACGGAAAAAGGCTTGAGAAGGTGGAGGGCAGAACGGAAATGGAAATAGGAGTCGGGGGTAGCGAGGGTGAGATTAAAGGTATTTGGGAGAGGGTAGGGAATATGATAGAAGAGAAAGTGGGAGAGCGTAGGAATGAAAAGGAGGAGAGGGCGGATAGGGAAAGGATAAGGGCAATGGAGTTGAGAATGGAAATAAAGGAGAAGGCAGACAGGAGAAATAATATTGTGATAAGAGGGTTGAAGATGAAGAGCGGGGAAGAAAGGGAGGGCGTGGAAGTGCTGCTACAGAGCATAGGGTGGAATAAAGGCAGGGTAGGGCAAGTTAAGTTGGAGGGGAGAAAGGAGAAAGAAGTGGCGGTTTAGGAGTTGGAGAGCTGGGAAGAAAAACTGGGGGTAATGAGAAATAAAAATAGGATAAATGATAAGGAAGTTTTCATCGATCACGATTTGACGAGAAAGGAAAGGGATGTACAGAGAATGCTGTACGACAGGGCTAGGAGGGAGAGGAGTGAAGGGTGATCGGCGAAGGTAAGATATCGGAAAATAAAAATAGACGAGAAAATGTGGGTGTGGGACAAGGAGAAAGAGGTGTTGAAGGAAGTGCAGGGGAATTTGTTTCGTAGGAAGTAGGGGGGTGGGGGTAATGCAGGGTAGAGGAGTTGTGAAGGTGCTTTACTGGAACGCAGCAGGGGTAAAGAAGAAGAATGAGGAGTTCTGGAGGTATATCCAGGAATTTGATGTGGTAGGACTGGTAGAGACGTGGGTGGAAAGAAAGGAATGGGATAAAATAGAGCCAAAGCTGCCAAGGGGGTATAGGTGGAGACTCCAGGAGGCGGTCAGAGTGAAGAAGAAAGGAAGGGCTAGTGGGGGAATTATAACGGGGATTAGAGATGGATTAGAGGAAGAAGCTCACGGAGAGGAAGAGGGGGAGGGAGTGCAAATGAGGAAAGTAAAGATAGGAGGGGTAATGTGTAAGTTTGTGACAGCGTACAATAAGGATGGGATGGAAAGAATTAAAGAAAGGGTGGAAGACCTGTTAGGTGAAAGAGAAGAGGGTATGGTGGTACTGGGTGGGGACTTTAACGCGAGGATGGGGAGGGAAGGGGGCCTTTATAGGAAGGGGAGAGCTTCGAAAGGAATTCGAAGGATAGGTTAATAAATAAGGAGGGGGAGATTCTAAGGGACTGGATGGAGGATAGAGGCTGGGCGGTGGCAAATGGTATGGCAACTGGGGTCGAAGAGGGAGAATACACATACGTAGGTAAGGTGGGGGTATCGGTAATAGATTATGAAGTTATGAATATGCAAGGGTGGGAGGAGTTGGAGAGATTCGCAGTAGAAGGGAGGGTAGAATCAGACCATCAGCCATTAGGGTTGTGGATAAGGGGTGAGAACGGCGGAAGGCAAGGTGGGGAAGAAGTGTCGACGGGGGAGAGGGTTAGCTGGACGAGGGAGGCGATAGAGAAATATAAGGAGCAGTTAGGGAAGGTACGCTTCGAAGGGGAGACGGTGGAAGAGATATGGGAGGATTTAAAAGAGAAAGTGAAAGGGTGCGTGCAAAAGAAGGTATTCAAAAAGAAGAAGAAAGGAATGGTGAAGCCGTGGAGGTATAGGGAATGTAAAAAGATGAAAAGAAAGGTGAAGAGGAAGTATAAGAAGTGGAAAGAGGGTACTGCGAAAAGGGAGGAGTACGTAGAAATGAGGAAGGGGTTTAGATTGATGTGTAAGAAGAAAGAACAGGAAAAGGAGAAAGAGCTGGAGGAGGAGTTAGGAAATGTTAAGACAGAAGGGGACGTCTGGAAGATAATAAATAGGTTTAGGAAGCGTAGAGTAGGGATAAGCGACAAGATAGGGAGTGAGGAGTGGAGGGAGTTTTTTAAAGAATCATTTCAGGGCTCAGATTCAAGGAAGAGAGATGATGGGAGTAGAAGAACGGAGGAGGCAAGGATGGAGGAGTTGAATGACGAGGAGATAGAGAAACAGATAAGTAAGTTAAAAAGGTCAAAATCAGCAGGGCTGGATGGGCTAGAGAACGAAGCATGGCTGTTTAGTACACAAGAGGTTAGGGAGAGGCTGAAGGAGGTAGTGAAGAAAGTATGGAGGGGGGAGGGATTCCCACGAGGGTGGAGAGAAGGATGTCGGAAGGATGTCGAGAGGAAAGGAATATTGCCAGAGACGCAGGCGGGCTTTAGGGCAGGTAGGAGTACTATCGACAATATCTACGTTCTGCAGCACGTGGTGGATAGAGAATTAGCGAAGAAGGGGTCGAGAGTGTACGCGTTTTTTGTGGATCTAAAAGGCGCGTTTCCGTCGGTGGATAGGGGGAGGATGTGGGAAGCGATGGAGGAGAGGGGAGTCGAGAGAGGCCTGATCGAGAGGGTAAGGGAGATATATGAAGAAACCAAAGATGAGGTAAGAGGAGGACAGGGGATTTCGAAGAGATTCTGGATGGATAGGGGGTTAAGACAAGGGTGTCCGCTTAGCCCGACGCTTTTTGCGATTTTAATTGCGGATATGGAAAGTAAGCTGGAGGCCGGAGTGGTAGGAGGAGTCAGGATAGGAGGGGTTAGAATTTGGTCGCTAGCGTATGCAGATGACATAGTGTTGTTGGCAAAAAGCGAGGAGGCCTTAAAGGAAATGATGAAGAGGTTGAGAAGATACCTGGATAAAAACAGGTTAGAACTGAATGCGGAAAAGTCCAAGGTTATGGTTTTCAGAAAAGGAGGTGGAAGGGATAAGGAAGGGCAGTGGAAGTGGAAGGGAAAGGCGGTGCAGGCGGTGAAAGAGTTTGTGTACCTGGGCTTCTTGTTTCGGAGGAATGGCGGAGTGGATGGTCACATAAAAGAGAGAGTGAGGAAGGCAAATGTGGTGATGAGGCAGGTGTGGGGGTTGGGAAAGAAGTTATTCGCAGATGATTTTGGAAGGAGAATGAAATTGTTTGACTCACTAGTGATGAGTGTGCTATTGTATGGAGTAGAGGTGTGGAGGTGGAAGGAAAGCGAAGAGGTAAATAGGATATAGGAGAGATATGTAAAGTGGACACTGGGGTTGGCAAGGAACACGCCTAATTATATTGTCAGGAGGGAGACGGGGAGAACGAGTGTAGGGATTCTAGCGGGGAGTCGAGCGTGTAAATATGAGGAGAAATTTTTGGAAGAGGGGGGAAGTAAGCTGGTTAGGGAGTGTTGGTGGGAGAAGGAGAACAGGAGAGGGGGTGGGAAGATGGAGGTTGAAAGAGAAAGGTATTTTAGAACGAATGGACTGCATATGGAGGAATTTAGAAGGATGCATGAGGAAGGAAGGAAGGTATATGAGTTGGTTAAGAAAAACAGCATGGAGAGAGAGAAGACAGCAGGGGGAGAGAGAGAAAACAGCAGGGGAAGAGAGAATAAGAGAGACAAGGTTTAATGGGAACTATGTGTGGATTATGCCAAGGGCGAGAGAGCAATATTTGTGTGAGAAAGAAGAGAAAGGAAGTCAGGAGCTTATAGCGAGGATGAGATGTGGGTGCATGGAGGGTTTCAATAGGTTCTGGCTCGCTAGGGAAAAGAGGATGTGTGAACTATGTGGGAAGGGGGAGGAGAGAGTGGAGCACTGGTTGTAGAAGTGCGTGGTGGTGGAAAGGAGTGGGATAAGCATGGAGGTATTGATGCATGAAAGGGGGGACAAAAGGGCAGTAGCATGGGTGAAGGGAGTATTGGGTAAGATGGAGAAGAAGAGAAGGAAGGAGGAAGAGGAATGGAGAAAGAAAGATTGTAAATAGAGGAGGAAGTAAATATAAGTAATTGTAAATATTGTAAATAGTAGATAAGTATTAGGTATTAGTCGCGGAGGCAGAGTTTGGTAATGCGAGGCAAGCAAGAAAGTAGGGACATGCGAGCGAGGCGAGGCGAAGCGAGGAAGGCAATGCGATAAGAGCGAGCGGCGTTAGATATAAGGTGTGGAAGGATGTTAGTTTTAAGGGTTAGTTGTAAGAAAATTCTGTAAAAAATGGAAGTGTAAGCAAGTCAATTTTTTTAAGGCCAGCAGGCTAAAAAATAAACGTTTATCTATCTATATACTCGTATCTTATTATTCATATTCTAGATTAACACTACTTCACGTTCACTGATAAAAATTCTAGATACGTTTATATTGAAAGAGAAATATTTATTCAAAATTCAAAACATAAATCAACCTTCCATCATAGATTTTATTTTAGGGGCTAAAAAACAGGTGACACACGAATGGAGACCCATTAAAGACCTAATTAGCTCGTCGCTTCATCTATTCCGATGCTTGCGAATCGTTAACGATCTTCGTGAAAAAAGTTGCTCTGATGCAACTGATGATGCAACTGCTCATTGTTCAGCAACGTGCAACTTTATTTCTCGTTCCCAGACACTTTCCGATGAACCCACAAGAGATTCTTCGGTTTTCTTGTACAAAGAAAATAACTTAAGATCTTCTTCACCTTCAGAATGCTGATCTAAGGGTTCAACTCGAATAGGGCTCTCCTAAATATTTTTAATACAAAAATTATTATATTTTTTATCATAATAATATATCCTGATGCGAACGTTTTTGGGATATTTTAATATCTAGCATGGCATAATTCTCGAGTTTCGAGATCACATGGATATTGAATACAGCTTCTTACTGTTGAATCAGAATGTTTGACTGATTTATCAGTAGGAAAGAACTGATTCATAGCTTAAAATCAGTCACTAATTGAAATTAGTTAGAAATTTTACTGATTCAAATTTCAAGAATATATGTTTATAAGATCGGAATATTGTTGATATTTTATTCTTAATTGATTACCTGCTATATAAAAAGATTTTTGAAATTTTTAGATGACGGACCATTTTTTTGTTTAAAATCAATTTTGTTGATTGAAAACTCAACTGTCCTATTTTTGGTAGAAAATAAATCTTTTTTTAATTGAAAGCTCAATTATTTAGTCAAAAATGCATGTATTTTGTGGGAAATTAATCCTCTTGGTTCAAAATTCAAGTATTTGGTCGAAAAATCGTCTTTCTTGTTATAAATTTAATCTTTTTGGTTAAAAATGCAACTGTTTGGTTGAAAACTAATACGTTTTAGTTGACAATTTAACTTTTTCTTTGAAAACTTATGTATTTTGTTAAAAATTAATTCTTTTGGTAGATACCAGTTTTTTAGTGGAAAATACAACTGTTTGGTAAGAAATTCAGATGTTTAAGTCGACGATTCAAATATTTGGTTGTAAATTGGTATTTCTTGCTTGAAATATTAACAATTACATTTTTTTGTTCAAACTTAATATTTGGTAAAATATTAAACTGTTTGGTCAAAAGTTAATGTATTTTGTTGAGAATTCGTGTTTTTGGTTGAAAATTCAACTACTAAATTGATACAAAATTGATCCAAAAAGACGATTTTCCAGCCTGAGGTTCATTCCGAACTGCATCTTTTAATAAGATTGATCAAAGATCTTCCTCCTCATCAAAGATATTGAATAATAATTGTAGTCTTTCTGTCATGGCTTGCAACAACCTACTGCCGCAGACGATGAAACTGTACTGATATGCGGGTGCAGTTGTCACACTGGAAATCAAACATGCGGCTTTCGCCACAAAGCCAGATTCGCAGGAATTTCGCCGTGCGGCTAGCTTAGGCTCAGCCGCAGCATTCGAAATCCACCTTAAGAGCGACAAAGATGGTAATAAAGCACTCTTAGGGCCGCATTATGTCTGTAGATATACGTCGCTCCTACGTGGGTGGGACACCCCGACAGTATGTTTTCTAGGTACTCAGCGTGTGCATGACACGCTCTACACCTATCGCTGGGAACTTCTTGACATAAAATGCGGTCACGGTATGCTAAGGTGGAAAAGACACCGTCATGGAATGCGAAAATAAAACTCTCTGTACTTGAATTAAGCCCTGATGATCTGAGGAAAGCAAAAGTTTGTTCTTTCGACAAGGACTGTTTTTCTACATTTCTGTTAAATTTTTCGTGCAATTTCTTGTCAAATAGCTGTTGGTGAAATTTTTCAACCTCTGCTTTCTTCACTTCGGCTTTTAGAAGTGAAGCATCTAGATGGAGTAATGCACTTTCCTCACTTCTGACGTTAAAGTTCAGACCAAGGGTCTCGGCCGCTTGCTCCGCGACTTTTTAAAGGAACGCTCCTTCGCCAATCATCTCGTGGTCCCTGGCCATTTTTAGGAGAGGATTTCTGCCATTCGCAACAATGTAAACTGTACTTATAGCAATTCGCGGAACTGACGAATTTATATGCAAGCTTTTATGCATATGCATGGTCTTACGTGTGGTGATATCAAGGGCCGTAAGCTCGTTCTTCGTCCGTTGAACCATCCCAAACGAGTAGAGTAGAACCGGGAGGGCAAGCATGTTAGTCGCAGATACCTTGTTCAAAGCCGACAGATTGGAAGACCAAATCTGTCGAAGAAGATGCTTGTATCTGCTTGGAAGAGACTCCTTCACTGATTTTACGTCCTGAATGCGACTTTAAGGCACGCGCAGGTATGTATAGGTCTTTCTCAGTATTAAGATGTCTAATAACACTTACATGCACCAGCTCAGGGTCCTTGGGAACGCCAGTAATCTTTCCTTTCTTCAGATTAATTTTGGCACACTTGTCCAAATCAAAGTCCATCCCAATCTCTCCTGTGTAGTTCTTGACGATATTTATAGCAGTTTGAAGTTTGCTTTTACCAGAGGCATATATCTTCAGGTCATCCACATAAAATACATGAGTGACCTTATGCTCGCGCTGATTAGTGTCGCCACAGAGGTATCCAGAAGAATTTCGTAGTGCGAGAGATAGAGGCAGAAGTGTGATGCAAAAAAGAAAAGGGCTCATTGAATCACCCTGAAAGACGCCCCTCTGGAAGGTGACGTTGTTCGTTGTCACAGGATAATTTCTAGATGAGATAGTAAATCTAGTTTTCCAAAGAGGCATCAACCTCTCTATGCATCTCACTATGTGTGGATGTACTTTCATGCTTTCCAACAGACAGATAATAAGTCTATGAAAGGTTAAATCGAAAGCTTTCCGGTAGTCAACCCAGGCCATTGACAGGACGCGCTAATGGGCTGCAGCATCTTTACACACACACATGCCTGTCAATTAGCAGTTTCACTGAATTTTTCATTGAATATATAATTTTATATTTATACATATATATTTTTTATAAAATACCAGACTTTTTGGGTCTTCCGCGACTGATATTTTATTTTTAGACCAAGAGACAGATTTTACCAAAGGTTTCAAACAGTTTTAATAAAAATGAAACGTAACTCATTTTTCCCATATTTTAAAATATTTTTAAGGGAAATCAGTACGAGCTGGATACCAGTGAGAAATTAATAAGGTGTCGTCCATAAGCCATTCCCATTCTTCTTCTTTTTGCCGAGCAGCTGCAACTCGTACCGGACGAATTTTTGAAATTGAATTTGATGCACCACACGACTTTTGATGGCATTGCAGTCTGTTTATGGCTGTGATATGAAGACCACATTTGAAGAAAATTTTTGTTTAATTCCTTTTTTACCGAAGAAGAAGAAGAAAATGAATTTCATCTGCATTATTTAGATGACAGTACCCGTCACTGATACACAGTTGCTTCATTGGCGGTTAATTTAAAGGACATAAGTTCAATTTTTTAGAGTTGATAGGTCCAGCTATTACAGCATTGAGCGTCACGTAACGCAGCAAACGACCCCCCCCCCTTCGCGACAAACCGTGACGATAACCTTGACCGCCCCCTCCCCTAGACGCGTCACGTAATTTATGGACGACCCAAATGAGAAAAAGTGACTGCGTATTAAAGAAAAAGTTCAGTAGTATTTTTTATGAGTAGCAATACTAAAAGAAAGTTGTATAACTAACCTGCTGACCATTTACTTGCTATTTTTTAATTAAAAAATTGAAATTTTTTGTTCTGATATGACGATGAAAATTGCAACGTGTTAAAAAGGTATAAAATATAGGATTAATATCTTTGAAATGAATGTTCCAGCTTAAAATTGGCATGTAGCACTTTCCCCACTTGTTTATCATTTATCAATATAATGGCTTTAAAAGTTTTTCTACCTACCTCTTACTGGTTTCACCTAACTTTTCTGTTAATTTTTTAGAAAGATTTTTGAAATACATATTAATTGTCATGGCCGAATGTCACGTCATCCGGCCTTTAGGTATAAGGGGCTATTTTTGTTTAAAATGCATACCTATCACACATAAATTCCTTGATCACTTACAATTAATATTTTCATACTCTCTAGATTAGACTTAATTACTTAAGAATATCTTTGGGCCGGTTTTAAAAGTTTTTTACACTTAAAATTAAATTCAAGTTAAATGTTTTAAATGCTAATAGAATAATTGATTCTAGTTTATGTTGATTTTAAATTCGAAACCTTTTAAATCTTATTATTTCTTGGAGTTTTTGAATATTTTTGATAATGATTTCATTTTTTTAATCGGAATGTATTAAAATCCCGATTTAAAAGATGAAAGATTGATAATACTGCTCAAGTTGTTTTAATCGACCGTTTTAAAGTCTATTGAATTCATATGTTTATTACAAGCTTCCAATTCTGAAAACAAAAACATATCCTTTAATATAAAAAAGAAATCAATACTTTCCAAGTATTAAAATAGAAATTGGGATTAAAAATTCACAAATTAAATGCTCACACTCGTAATTGAAGTTCTATCCTAATTTTAAGAGGCGTCTCTACTGAAATGATCAACATGTAATCCTTCTACTTGCTGCCGAATCTGCACAACTTGGAAAGCTTTAAAAAAAAAACTAATAGCAAGGGGTTCACATGGTCTTTTCTACGAAGGCTTTTCTTTTCTTTAAAGCTTCGCCATATCATATATTAGTCCTCAAGAGTTGTTCTTCAAAATGGGAAATTTTTTAGGGGTGGGACTTATCAATGCAGAACAGGTGCTTCATACAATTAGGAAAAAAGTTTACTTGCGGTATAATATAAAAATCATTGATTCATTGATTGATCTTGATTTATCTCTGATTCAGCGATCAGATCTGATGCTGTCTCTCTGATCTGTAGCAGTTAACGGTACTATCAGCTGCTCCATTTTCAGACTGTTCCGTTAAAAATTTGAAAAGTTCTAAGACTGAGCTAGTGAAAGGATCTAAGATCTTTTTGACGCGGAAATTTCGCCATTTTTTCAGACAATTTCCGTTTTGTTCAAACGACGAATCACTTAATGATGACATTGTAATTTCTATCGAAGCTCTTGGTGTACCTTTTAATTCAAACGATTCCCTGACAAGATTCCGACTAACGGGGTAACCTTGTCTAAAAAACGTCTTAATCCCTATTAGAGAAATAAATACTGTCTTTAGCTTTAAATTGTACACAGAAAAAATTTGGGTTTAAAATTTGTTCAGCTCATTTTCTCACAAACTCATTTATAACTTCAGCTATGTTCGCTGTCGTGATCAATGTAAAAACTGAAAAACAAATAAATTGCTGACAATGTTCGTATCGCTCAAAACGAAACAGTTATTTTGGTTTAATTTTGTTTCAGAAAGTTTGTCACCGTTTTTTGGTTCAAAATGAAATTCCGTTAACAAATATATCGATATCTGGGCTTAAAAAAATGTCTTTAGTTTTATAAACTTTTTGTAGATCCTTGCGTCTACATTCTGAGTTTGCATCTACATTTTATTCTAAAGCAATAAAGGATGAAAAAATCAAGATTTTGTTATTCTTGCACCATTTCCATATTTCTCTAGTTACTTTATTTAAATTCTTAAATCGAACACACCCATTCGGTCGATATATTAAATAAATGTGGTGTTATTAACGTTTAATAAAATTTGACCATCTTTAAGTTGTTTCGTGGAACTTTTTACACCAAAAAATGCAGCTGAAAATTCTACATTATTTATAATATCGGGATTTTTTGTCATCTTTCTAATGACCATTTACTATCTCGCCATTAAAAAAAGCTCCCCAACCGTTTAGCGACGCATTTTTATACATTCCCAATTCAAGGTCAGCCCCTCTAGTTGAACTTTATCAATGTAAATCCATATACTACTACTACGTAAGCTCTTCTAATATATTTTTAGAAATTATCATCTTTTTCTCATAATAATTCTTATTTGATTCGAGAGCTAACTTCTGTCATTTTCCAATTTAATGTGACTGGCAGAAATAAAATTGTCAAGATTTAAAAAATTTAATATAAGTCTAGATGTTCCGTTTGGTTTTGGTACTAGAAAAATATCTGATAAAAATTGATCTATACTTTCTTTATATTTTTCTATGGGCACTTTATGAATTACTTTAGAAAGTTGGTCAGAAATTTTTAATCTTTCATCATTGGACCACTTTCTTTTTCTTGGCTCAAAATGTTGAATAGATTTACATAAAAAGGTATACAAAAATTCATCAGCTGTCGTCGAGTTCAAAGCTTCCTTCACAGATGTCTCGAGATTTTATAAAATTAGACTTTTGTGAATGGCTGCTTCATCGTTCTGAAGGTCTACCAACAATCTGCTTGCTTCGTTTAAACATTCTAAAATTGATAGATCCTCTGTCATATTTTTCATTTCGAAAATGATTAAAAAAGTTTCTCCAATAGCTGATGGCGAAGCTATATTCTTGAGTTGTTTTTAAAATATGCAAGACATTATTTCGAGGACTGATTCCTGCATAACCAATTTATAACCAATTTTACTTCCAGATTTAATTTTGGTGAATCGACCAGCAAGCAGCTTTCTGGTGGTGGGAATTTAGCAATTAAATCTTTTTGCTCATGATTGGGTAGAACTTGTTTTATGATTTCATCCCAGTGAACATCAAAATGCGAATTAATCGCTGGCACAAGCACTCTTTCCTCGTAAATTCTCTTATCAATGACTTTCGCCACTTTATTATATAAAACTGCTTTACTATCATCTGGAGGGGCTTCCAAACTTTTTTTTTGATTCTCGTATTGCTTAAGATTACCATCAAGAGGCATTGAACGTGATCTTGACCGGCTTCTGTATCCATTATCTAGAATTATTTAGATTACAAAAAAGAAAATCTAGTATCAAATTTAATAATCGTTTGTACGATAGCTACGGATAAACTTTTATTTTTTATCACCAGGTGGGTTAGAGTTCGCTAAGTAAAAGAAATTCAATTTCAAATACCGCATACATAGATTAGACACTATGTTTTATATTTATGAAACGCTCTTCTTCTTCTTCTAGAATTGTCTTGAACATAGATTGACAAGCTTTCGTGGGAGAGAACGTGTGAACCCCTTGCTTTTCGATACTTTTTGGTGTTAGAATGATTTTAAAATCGTAAAAATTCGGCAGGAAGTAGAAGGACAACATGTTGATTATGAGGAATAGGCGGGTAATAAAATAAAAATTTCAACGCATATATAATCAAATTGCTTTATATTTAGACATACCCTTAAATTATAATGGATTTAAATTTCATGATCTTCTCAAAATTCTTCTAATTCGATTTTTTTTGAGCTTTCAAATTTGAAGATCAATATTTAAATAACGAAATCTTATCTCATTCACCCAAATTTATCAATACAACTGGTTGTAGAGACTTTTTAGTAGAATACTGAAAGTCCTTATCAGATATTGGCTGAATTTTAAGTAGAAATGGAAATTATTGTCAAGACACAATTTTCGTGAAAAAAAAAAGTTTTTTCTTTCTTCAATTTGAGTTGTTTTCCATTAATTTAATTATCGAAACTTTTAATGTAAAATTATTTAAAATTTTCATCCAGTTATAGATTCGTTAAAATCCTTATATTTGCTACAGTAAATCAAATTTCCGTGGACACTCACATTTTACCCACATTTTAAATTATAATTTTCATCCATTGTAATTCTCATAATTATGAAAAACATCCAAAATTAAAGTAAAGAATTCTGATGTTCCATCGAAATTAAGGTCTTATTTCACAAAACAAAAATTTTACCGTTCCAAATATCACTTCCTCTTAATATTTGTTATCGGTTCACAAAGTTAGAGACAGATACATTCATTATTTTGGTAATCAGGTCAGAAATTGTAAAATTATCGAATTTTAAATTCTTTTAATAGTCTTTTGAGGATTGATATGACTATACACTCCGCGCTCCCTTATACGACATTCCCCTATACGTCCGCTCCATTATACGACCAGTTGCCGCTCCCCTATACGACGGAAAGGTCGTTCTCCACCATCCCCACTCTTCCGCTCAAAGCTCGCGCGGGAAGCAAATAGTCTCGCGCAGGATTCAACGCGCATGCGCACGACCACGTGAGATTGTTGGTATTGCAAGTGGAAGGGTTCCCCTTGCGCCGTCGTATAAGGGAACGTTTTCGGTCCCGAGCTCGTCGTATAAGGGAGCGTGGAGTGTACATTTGTACAAGTAGCAATATAATTTAACTTCCCTGCCTAATATTTTGCGGAACACTCAAGCCTTGCTAATTACCCTCAAGACACACATCAAAGCCACCATAACCTAGCCAACATGTTAAACAAACTCAAAGTGAAATTTAATAGCTCTCAATTATATTAAGGAGAGTTGAAGGGTTGAGAAACACTGATTAAAAAGGGCCGGAGGCCTAAAGTTGAAGACCACCAAAGGTTCGACACTGTCTGGTGAAATCAGGAAAGCTCTCGAGGTTTAAGGCTTTGGCACTGTGCCAATGATTATCTTCCCTATCCCACCCTATCCTTCAGACCTCATCTCTGAGGTGAGTGAATTGTGGTTCGGTATGCATGTACACCACACTATCATCAGCCATTATGCTTCGATACTCTTCTCTAATTTTTTTTTGTTCGTCGTCGTTATTCAACTCCATCATAAAAAACACGTTGCATGATAGCAAGATCTTTCAAAGAACGTCTGGTCGTAACTGAATATCTTGGATTTTCTTTCCTTCTTCTATTCTCTTACAAGCTCTGCAGGATTTAAAAAAAGTTATGTACGTATATTCTACAGTGAGTAAGAAAAAATTATAGAAATGAAAAATCAGTTTGCTATTAGTCATAAGGTTAAACTGAAAGTCAGAATGGCCTCGAACGAACGTTACGAAGGAATGAAATTAGGTGAAGATGGAACTTAGAAAGAATATGATGTTCTCTTATTTAAAGAAGAGAAAATCTGGTCCCTTTTGACTTTGGTTTTATAGACAAAATCTCTCAAAGACGGGAATTATTTCTTGTTACCCCGAGTTATACGACCCAAGGATATTTTCTCTCAGCAATATCTTGAATAGAAAAATATGATGGTATTGTGAATCTTCAAACAATTGTGGAGAAAAGAATAAAAGGTGTCTCTCGGATCTAAGACCAGGACAATCCCCTTAACGAAGAAATGCTCAGCGTTCTTTCTTACATGAACCCATGAATTTCTGAAAATTAATTTTTGCCACGTGACTCTCTTTAGAAGACATTGAATGGGAAGAAGGGCTTAACAGCGGCTGGAGCGTTTCCTCAATCTGGGTCAGAGTCGACGGCCACCAGATGGTGTCAAATGACGTCGTCACTGTCGGAAGTACAGCTAACCAAGGAAAAGGGAGAATTCAAAATGGTGAATTCTGCAGAAAACCAGACCTCATCACGAAGAAACGATCCGCTTTTCTCAAGCTTATACGTGCTTGTGCGATAATAGGAGCCAGCTTATTCCTTCTATCTTCCTTCCTCGTATCCGGAATGGATGAAGACGCCAAGGTGGGGTCAGCGATAATTCTCGTCGGATTAGGATCGAATGTCAATTATGACCATGTCGGAAAACCGCAAATGTTGGAGAAATAGCCATGATCGACTTTCCTATAATATTCAGAACTTTGCTCGTTCTATTCACTGCTTATTATTCGCTGGCTCCACAATTTTCCGAATAAGTCATTTTGATGTATCTAGAACTTTCAGGGGGGGGGGGGAGTTCAGCATACTGTCTCAAGCTTGATAATTAACGCCACCTAACAATGAAACCTGTCGACGAGACAAACTAGGCTGTTGGATTCACGCTTGATTGTCAACGTGTGGTAAGAAGGAATAATTTAGAAAGATTAAAAAATATCTGCGATTAATATTTCTTTATAAGTACACAAAAATATCATCATTAAAATGTATGATTATGTGAATCGAACCCTCACTGAAATGCAAAATACATGTAAGAAAACTCTACTACTTGCAAACTTGGAAACAATCCCTGAAAAGGAAAGTATCTCCTTTAATTCAATGCAAAGAAAAATGTACAGAGTTAAAGCTTTTTATATTTTTTTCTTTAATTATTTATCAAAGTTTGAAATGAAAAGGACACTCGTAATTCACTTATACGAGTGTCGCAACCACGCTAAGTGAAGTTTAAATGCCTTTAACGGCTCGTTTATGGTTTCTCATTTAAAGCAATGAAATTGCAACTGTTCCAACAGGAGGAGAACAGAAGGGCTATAAATTTAAAGACTTTCTGAAGTTTGAGTTGTTTCCTAAAAATTACTACTTTAATAATTTTCATAGTCGAACGATAAAGAAAATTGATTTTACATGCTAATCCAATCCGTGATTTCGAATTTTAAAGGAGGCAGTGATGCTATATTGGACCGCAATTTTTTCAAGTGCGCATGTACCGAAAGCCACGGTCTATTTGAAATGATAAAATATGCACTTGTAATATTGAATTAGTAATACATTATTTGTAAGAAATTAAGGATTCCTAATATTCAATTTAATTAATTTTTTTTTACTTTAAAAATATTTGTATAATTATTGATATTATTTACTGATTTCAAATAGGCCCGCACTTTTCGTTACATGCGAAGTTGAAAAAGTGGCGGTCCGTTAGAATCACTGACCGGAGTTCACCTTTTAGGATTATTCTCTAGTTCAACGAGAAATAAATCAGTTAATGTTTCAGGGGTCCTATTTCAAAATAGTAACAGAATAGCTATATGGGGCATAATTTCTGAAGTGTACCCACCTCGAAAATGAAAGTTGTCCGATCGGGCTGAAAATTGGCCCAATTGTAGTCCTATTAGATAGTACTCTTCACACCAAAAATTAATTAATTTTTAAATAATTATTTATCAAAGTGGAGGGGGTACAATTTTTGGGTTTTTCAAGCAAAGCCTTAGTTTCAAACGTTTGTAACTTTTGTCCTATTGCCTCAAACAAAATTTCACCTCAAATATTTTTGATAGATTTTTTCACAAACTTTCTGGTGGTGATAACGATTTTTGGAAAAAGTCAAAATTTGACCCGAATTTTTGAAAACCAAAAAAAAAAATTGACTTTTTTTCAAATACGGGCACTTTTTTTTTCTTCAAAATATTTTTAAAAGAAAGCTGAGATTTTTTCCTATAAGACCCCCAATTTTCAGAGTGGCAAATTAATTCGTCTTCGAGTAATAGAACGATACGTAAAGAAGATGCCGTGATAGGGCGGGTGGCGCGCGATTTACCCTAGTGCGCTCACGCCGAGGATCTTTGTGCAACGCTTTAGTGCCAGTTTTTCAAGTTAAGTAATATTATATGCTACAAGAATGACTGCTCTCTGCATTTTCAGGGTGAAATTAACAAGACCTGCATTACGGTCAGTGTAAAATTAATTGGGAATATGCTTTAAAAATTAGAAGTGAGAATATATATCTTTTGAATTTACCCGCGCATTTTTCACTTCCTACTTCTGCCACTAGATGGCTGTCTGCCACTAGATGGTTGTCATTCTCACAAGAGAAGATCATTTTTAACAGTATAAGAAACTGGAATTTAATATTCGTATTTTACTCGCAGATTTGATCTGAAATCGAGTTTATCGAAGCAGATTTGTACGTAAATTTATTTTATTCTTCATTTTCTCATTCTTATTCTCCTTTATCTATTATTCTCATAATTGTATTTTTGGAAAAATCGTGACTTTGGTCATTCTCTTCTAAAATTTTTTTTTTCAATTTAAAAAAAATACTTTTTGCACGATGCCCTCTGAAAAAGTGATTAAAATTTGGAAGAGTAGATGTATTAATCCTTTTCAAAAAGTGAGGCATAAATCAACTAAGCTTAAACTCCGTTGTGTTTCCCAGGACTTGCATTTGAAATTGCCTACACTACCAGAAGGAGCTCGAATTTGCAGTTCATGTAGATACCAACTCAGCGGGAACATCATCCTTGAACTTTGGAGATGTTGCAGAGCCTTCTGGTAGAAATAAGGTAGAATATGAGGATCATGAAATGATTTCTGACGATGATGAAGATCAGCTATGTGACAGCGAAGAAGATTTAGATGTCTTGGACACCAAGCTGCAGTGTGAAAAGAAATATCATAAAGCTGGTGTTGAAGTACTTGATCAAATCATCGAAAAATTCAATGCCTCTAAAGATCTTCAAGAACAATTTCAACTTCTTTCGCTTGCGCCAAAATCTTGGGGACAAAGAAAACTGATGCAGGTGTTCAATACATCAGAGCGAAAAGCAAGAACTGTCAAAAAATTGGTTTCAGAGCATGGAATTCTTACGCTTATGAATCCAAAAAGAGGAAGAGCATTGACTCCTGAAACTGAAACTCTAGTGAAACACTTTTACGAACGCGATGACATAAGTCGAATGATGCCAGGGATGAAAGACTTTGTGTCGATCAAGAATGATGATGGAACTCGTTCACATGTTCAGGAAAGGTTACTACTGTGTAATCTCAACGAGTTATATGCTCAATTTACGTCAGAACACGTAGGCCTGAAGATCAGTATTTCGAAATTCACAAAACTCAGACCTCGTCATTGTGTTCTAGCAGGAAGCAGTGGCACTCATAATGTGTGCGTTTGCGTGCATCATGAGAATGTCAAGTTGATGTTAAATGAAATAAATATTCAACATTTAACAGAGGATACTGACATGGTGCTCACAAATTATCACGACTGTCTGGATGCTATTGTATGTCCTAACTCTTCAAGTTCTTGTCATTTAGGAGAGTGTGAAAACTGTCCAGGTACTGCGAACTTGAAAGATAACATCACAAAAGCTTTTGATGAACATTGTATAAATGAAGTGAGATTTGAAATTTGGTTACAGACCGACCGATGTAGTCTGAAAACTCTGGTAATGGATACTGATGAATTCCTAGATGATTTATGTGAAAGGCTGTTGAAATTAAAAACTCATCACTTTATTTCAAAGGAGCAATCATCTTTTTTCAAAAACCTGAAGGAAAATTTATTGCCCGGGGAGTTTTTGATTTGCTTCGATTTCGCTGAGAATTGCGCCTTCATAATTCAGAATGCAGCGCAATCATTCCACTGGAATAACGACCAAGCTACAATATTCACTGTGGTGATTTATTATAAAAAAGATGGAGAGCTCAAGCACGTAAGTATCGCAATCATATCTGATAACTTAGCTCACGACACGGTGGCTGTTCACGAGTATCAAAAGATAATAGTAGATTACTTGAAAACTCATTTCAGGCCAAAGAAAATTTACTATTTCACTGATGGTGCAGGGCAACATTTTAAAAATAAGAGCAGCTTTGTTAATCTCCAAGCCCATGAAGAAGATTTTGGTATCCAAGCTGAATGGCACTTCCATGGTACATCTCATGGTAAGGGTGCATGTGATGGTATAGGAGCGAATATAAAGAGACAAGCAGCACGTTCAAGCTTACAATGTTCTCCGAAAAATCACATACTCACTCCCCATGCTTTGTTTCAGTGGGCAAAGAGTAACTGTAAGGAAACCGAAATTTTTTTCAGCAGCAAAGAAAATCATGCCTTAGCCACCGAATTACTGACAGCCAGATTTGACAAAGCTGTCACTATACCAGGTACATTCCAGTATCACGCTTTCATTCCCACTCAAAATGGAAAACTTCAACTCAAGAAGTTTTCGTCCTCTGAGAAATACGACATCTTCTCGAATGGCAAAAAACAGAAACCGCAAAAGAGGCCTGCAAAGAAAACAACTGTTGAAACTATCACCAAAAAATCAAACAGAAAGACACATAAACTAGGGGAGATCGCGCGCCACCCGCCCCATCACGGCATCTTGTTTACGTATCGTTCTATTACTCAAAGACGAATTAATTGCCACTCTGAAAATTGGGTGTCTTATAGGAAAAAATCTCAGCTTTCCTTTAAAAATATTTTGAAGAAAAAAAAGTGCCCGTATTTGAAAAAAAGTCAAATTTATTTTTGATTTTCAAAAATTCGGGTCAAATTTGGACTTTTTTCAAAAATCGTTATCACCACCAGAAAGTTTGTGAAAAAATCTATCAAAAATATTTGAGGTGAAATTTTGTTTAAGGCAATAGGACAAAAGTTACAAACGTTTGAAACTAAGGCTTTGCTTGAAAAACCCAAAAATTGTACCCCCTCCACTTTGATAAATAATTATCAAAATTAATTAATTTTTGGTGTGAGGAGTACTATCTAATAGGACTACAATTGGGCCAATTTTTAGCCCGATCGGACAACTTTCATTTTCGAGGTGGGTACACTTCAGAAATTATGCCCCATATGTATGTAAGGCTTGCAAAATATACATAAGTAAGGACAGAATAGATTCTGCAATCTAACCAATAGTACACCTAAGGTACCACTAACTTACCCATTCCGACTTGTATTAGCCTCAGATATTAAAAGTACTATAACCAATGCAAAAAAACAACAGATGACATTGAAACAACCTTGTAAAATGTTGGATAAACAAGTGTTACCTGAACGCGACCCATAGGGGGCGATACCACCAGGAAGATCCTCATGGTGGCTTTTAGGAAGTCATCGTGGTTGCGATTGGTGTCCCGCAGGGCAGCTTCGGAGATACTGGAGCTGCCCTGAGCTGTTTTCCGGTTTACTTTTCGTCTGATGCTACCCACTAGCCTTCTCCAATCCTGACTGCCTCCTGCGGTCGTTGGGACTTCTCCGCCCCCGCCCCCGCCCCCGGGTCCATCATGACCGGGGGTGGAGCCCGGTGCCTTCGATGGACTTAGTTCTCTGCTTTCCCGTCGGCTGACGGAACCGCGGACCGATGGGGCCCCGGATGCGGACACCGTGGTGCTACCTGCCCCCACTCCTGGCCGTGGGCCCTGCCCAGCCCCACTACCACAAGCCCTACCACCGCCAATCACACGTTCTACACTCCCACCACCACTGCCGCTTAGTCTGCGCACTAGACTGCGCAGAATTGCACCTCCCGCTGTCAGTCGGTCCTCGCTTCTTTCTCGCGGAGTTTCCACTCTCTGGCTTCGTGTTTTCTCAACAGTCAATCACTCTCTGAGTATTTTTACATATATTTGACGACGCATCGTCGGAGTGCTTTCAGGTTTTTTTTCAATTTTGCAATGGAAATTACCTTTTTTTGAAGTACATCTTTTCACTCAACATTCCCATTGAAACTTTTAAGTAGTAGCTCTTTTTTGCGAGGAATGTACCTTCTATTCATGTACTTGAGCTGCTTTCCAAGAATGTCATTTTTCTTTTGAAATATTGCATTTTCTTTTCAAGCACTTTCTTTCGCTTACGATTCTCCCTTCCTCTCTCTCTCCCTCTCAGAAGTTATTACGTCATGCGTGAACTTTTTATCTTGTTCAATGTCGATGGGAATGTGACGAGAATCGCTTCCTGACTCCACATAGTTTCTTTCTCTTTTGATAATCCTATTGAGCTGAGTAATGTTTCTGAAGTCTCGGGAGGAGCGATACGATTCTAAGATTTTAGTGATTAAACAATACTGAAACAGATAGTTGTATAAGCTTCAGGTAGATTCAGAACTATGCTATAAGTTAGTAGATATTTCTCGTGAATCTGTAGGTACTGCAGGATTTAGGGTTGTTAGTGAAATTGCTTGCCATTGTCACTGCCTCGTGCAGCTTTGAATTGTTAAGTTCTCTTTAGAAGTGCATTACAATCTTGAAAGTTCGGTATCTGTGTAAGAAAGAATGTAAAAGAAATATAACTTTATGTAAAAACTATTTTAACAATTTTGAACCACGAAGTCACTAAAATTAAAAATTTTAATATTTAAAAAATATTTCTTGGAATAGATCTTCAAGATTCCTACAGATAATTATTTTCCGCTGCAGAAAGAGAGAAAATAAAATAAACAGTTACGAAAAAAAGCTGAATGGTATATTTATCTCTAGATAAAAGTTCTTCAGATAAGTGAGAATGTCAAGTTTGATAATTATTGAGAGATAGATATTTCTTTATAGATATACTGGCATGTCGTTTGACAAAATAAGGAAGAACAGAGGGAATTATTTTCTGATCTCGTACATGCCTTTTCATACAATGGGATTCTTTACAAATTCACTATGACTTTTGGATTTAAAAGAGGGTGCATTAGCATAGCTTTTGCTCTTCTAGAAGGCCATTCAAGTGCATGAGTTCATATTTAAAATTGATTTTTTTTTTTAAGAAACCGTAGAGCAAGAAATAAATGGCACAAATCGTCTCTTATATTGCTTGAAAAGTTGAATGGATTTGCTTGTTAATAAGTTTATAACGAGTAACGAGAAAATAGGTTAAAAGCTTTCTTTATGTAACTTATTGCTCTTAGGATTTGAAATTCGATTTGACGATAAATAAATTACGAGATTCGATTAAAAAAGTCGAGTCTTAGAACTTAGTAACTTTCGTATTTGAAATATTTATAATTTGAATATGCTTTCTGGTGTAATTCCTTCATAAAACTACTTAAATTTCGGCAGTTGAAGCTGCTCTATTATTTAGATTAAAAAATAATTAATAATAAATTTTCAGAGAAAAACTACTCGATTCTGTAAATACTTTTGTATTTAGAAGAAAGGAAAACATCTTAAAAAGCCTATAGACAAAATTCTTTGATGGACTAATTAATCTACATTGTAATAGGATTTGGGTCAGATTGTACGATTCAAATTCCGAGCATATATTTGGCGAGACCGTGCTTCGATCAAATGCTCTTGATGCGATAGAACGACCTTCCTAATTGGAAGTTAATTGAGGGCTGTCGGTAGGGTAAGGTCGGTGTATAGTACAGACTCTCTGCAATGCTTGGTTCAAGGTCCCTCTAGATTTTTTTCCCCAGAAAAAAAGGAGAAAAAAGAACATCCTTTTCAAGTCAAACTTCAACCTTGTAAGGCAAAGAATGTGTCTCAAATGAAGCAGTGCAGTTAATTGAGTTATATCAATAAAAAGTCTTAAAGCGAGAGGCTTTTTCAGCGTACAGAATATGACAGAAAATATCTTAGTTACAGCACATTGACAATTTTTGAGTTCTAGGTACTAGAGATCATTTACTCAAAATGTGACTTCGAAAAAGTCTTTACTCGTTCTTTAGAAATGTACTCGGAAATGTAAAAAAAAAAACTATATTTTCAAATTTCTGAAAACTTTAGAAATAATGAATTTAGTATATGAATTTCAAAAGAAATTATTCAGTTTCAAGCAAAAAATCTTTATTTTTAAGTACCTTATTCGACAATTAACTAAAATTACAGAAAAGTTAAACCCATTTTATTTGAAATAAAATTTTGATATTTAAAAATATTCTTTTTTTCAATTTGGTGTTATTCAAATTTCAAAATGTCATATGTTGATACATTTAAAATCTTTCAAACTTAAAAGTTTTCGAACGGTAAATTATTGAACACCAGGTTTTGAAACATAAAAACATTCTACGTTGAAATAACCAAGGAAATAACTTTGTTTTACATACATACATTGATTAGCAGTTCGGACTCGAAAGGTCATTGCCTCACTACCCGATTCGGGTAGTGTTTCTAGGTGGATATTTACTACCAATGTGGGCCCACCACACCCACGACGGGCCAACAGCACGCAGGTATTCCTGAACGGTTACGCATCCAAGTACTAAACGCGCCCAACAATGCTTAACTTCAGTGATCTTACGAGAACTGGTGTTTCCAGCGTGGTATCGCCGTTGGCTACTTTGTTTTAAATACTTTAATTTTGAAAAATGAGCAAACTTTGAGTACGAAACAAAATTGAGAATCTTTCAGGTAGAAGGCCAATAAACTTTCAATAATTGTATATATGTTGGAAAAATGCAATTTTAACGACGCTGCTAAAGATTCAAACATTGTAGAGCTGAAAACAATTGCAAATTAAAATACGTTATAGTTATACAACGATTCTAACAGCAATCTATTTTTGCCTTGAAAAGAATTGAAAATTTTGTTTTCTTTGGAAATATTTTTTCCGTTTGGTGGCGTTTAAAAATACATGATTTTAAAATTTTGAAAGGTTTTAAGTGGAGTTAAAAAATATATTTCTATTAAAATTTGCATATACTGAATAGTAGAGATATTTTCTTACAAACGTTTTCAAGTTCAAAATTGTAGATTTCAACCAACCAGAAATATCTTTCAGAGATAAAACTTTTTTTGTAAAGCCTCTGAATTAGGAGTTTCTAAACAGTTTTAAAGAAAATAATGTTTGGGCGACAAACAATCTTGAAAATATACTTCTTTTTCCCACGAATTTCTTTATCTCAGCATTTTTTCGAGGGTATTGGTAATAATCTTGGCAACAGAAACTTGTTGCCTGCCAGTCAAAGCTAAAAATCCTGAAAAGAATAATGTAGGTTCAGGATCATTTATCCTCTGCTATCAAAGACACCATAAAAAAAGTAATTTATTTTATTCGCTCTGGATATCAATACTGTATTTTGATAGAAAACATACATTGATAATCGCGGTTGAAAAACAACCCTTATTTAGTCCATAAAAATTATGTTTATTTCCACAATTGAGAGGGATATAACTTTTAAATTCTCGTGAAAGCAACTACATGCAGAATAAATAAATTCATCTAAAAATAGAAATTATATAAATAAAGATAAGGCTCCCTCGAAAACAAGAGTTCGTATTGTGAGTTAAGGAAAGTCATTATTCTATATTTTAATTTAAGCATTCAATTATTTGCTTCTTTTACTATCTTTTTTGTATGCATTATTTGAAATCCTGATGATAAATTTCATTACTTTTCGGTTTGAATGCTATTCACTTGAAGAGTTTTCAAAATGAGATTTTGATGAGTTGATAATCGGGCTTTTTACAACATTTCTTTTTTAAACTATCTTATTTCTGTATAATGAGTGGCTAATGAAAAATACAATCTTTTATGTTGTAAAATCCGACAGTATTAAATATAACCTCAATCTTAGTGCACAACTTTCTCCATACGTGTATCGTACTTTTTTAAAGCATTAAAAGATGATGGATCGATCGATCCTGATAATAACTATAAGAACGTCCTTCTTAACTGTTCACGTTAGAAATTTTCTTGACAAAAAATAATAAATCTTCGTATTACAGATAAAAAATACGTTAATGAAAAATACAAATTTCTTCTCTGAAAAAGTTAATGCTTATAATCTGAAGTAGAACATTGCCGGAAAGAGTGTTTTCAACTTTTTGTAAAAAAAAATCTGAAAAGAAAAAGTGAGTACTTAAGAACATTGTAAACCAGTCTGAAGTTCTTATTGCCTCATTGTTAAGGTGCAAGTCTTAACGAGAATAAAATGGGGCTTCTCAGTTTTCGACGCAGTTTAATGCTTTCTAGTAAAAAGGAGATTTCAACTTTCTGAAGTGCAGTGATGAGGATTCGTTCAAGGAATTTGTTTTAATTTAAGTTTAATAATAATAATTGTGACATTAAAGGCTGAGCCGATTTTGATGGCTTGAACATATGTTATACAGAGTATTGGGATAACTATAAAAAAATTAGCAATCAATTCCTTCCACGAGAAGGGGCTAAAAAAAATATTGTAATTTTGTAACAATTATTTTTCTAATGAATTTTTGGTTCCTACACCGCCATTTTTCTGTAATATACTCATGTCCAAAGTAACATCATATATTTTTTGAAATAAGATCAAAGGATTGCTTCATGGTTGAAAAAATAAACAAATAAAATTATGACCCCTAATATGTATGTAATTCCATGAGAATGGGGGGGCCAACTTTATTTTTAGTTTATAAATCAATAAAGTAAGTATGCGTCAAACAACACACCTTACTCTAATATGCTATACACTTAATCTTTCTCACTGTCTTCCTCTATCACGGAATTCATACTGTTTGGTGTAAACAATTTACTGAGAATTTTAGCAGGCCTTACGACTTTCGGCAAGTATCTGGCGTGTGATGAGTTACAAATAATGGCTGCTATATGGGAACAGCAGCCTACTGTTCTTCAACCATTGGCACATTAACATGCATATCTTTTAATTCCTGCAACACTCACACTGTTTTTCTGTAATCAATGCAATATCTATATAATTTCCAACTAATGTGTCTTGACTATACCTGGACCTTTAAAATATTTGCCTGCTCTTTCACAAATTGCAAATTGATAGACCCATTCTCACTTATCATTTCGGCCAAGTACGAGCTTACCCTTTACCCTTACCACTATCAAGGATGAATTTGTCGCCTTCATTTATTAATTGACGCAAATCACGTGGATCTTCAATAAGATTTTTGATGATTTCAGCGTCATTTAGGTTCGCAGGAAATGTTCCTGCCAAGTCTAGTGCTCGTTCAGTTGTTGTAAAGATAGTAAAAGGCTTGCATAAGGGAAGCTTTTTTTGTTCCGAGTAAGATTTTCGCTGGTTCTCATTATTACTTATTTTCTGATAGCGAGAATAATCCGCTATACATATTTAATCTTGGTCACTGTCTTCCTCTATCACGGGATTCATATTGTTTTGTGTGAATAATTTACCGAGAATGTAAGCAGGCCTTATAATTTGCGACAAGTAGCTCGCACTGGAAGATTTCACAATTGTGTGACTGTGTGCTATAAGTTGGTATTCGAATTGACATGGTTTGACCCATTTGTGTGGAAGTTAAAAACTACCAGTCGCTGACCGTCTGTCCGGCGAATTTAGATTAATGTACGCATAGCGTTGCCATGACTCTCCATGTGACGCGCGCTTATGATATTTGATGCGAGAAACTTTGAATTAGCTCATTGTATCGAGATGTATCCTAAATTTACTGGAATTTAGAGTTTCTAAACCTCGTGAGTGTGCCTTAGAAACTTATAGTCGCCAACCGTCCGTCCAGCAAATTTGGATCCATGTAGTGCAGCATTGCCACCGACGTGGCCACTCAACGTGGCCCACACTTATGATGTCTGCATCTATAGTGTACCTCCACGTGGTGACGACGGGCAACGGGATTTTCCCGGCAAAGATCCTAGATCAAAAATTGAATGCCATCATGGTAGGCAGAAAAAAGTGCTTACGATGCAGGGAGTCGGAACACCAGTATCGGTGACTGGTCAGGGTGGGAAAGCGGGCTCACGGCTGTCGTCATCCAGCGACCGTACTTCATTAGCAGTGGCTAACAATATAATTTCATGGAAAAGTTCTATAATTCAAAGATATGCTGCTTGCAGCAAGTTTACTAAAAGTGTACATAAGCGTAAAAAATAGTAGAAGACTGAATGATGTTAATCGATATCCTGATAATGAAGAAACAGTTTCTGAGAGCGATGACTCTACGCAAACAAGCGACAAAGATACAGAATTCAAAGCAAACATTACGAATTCTAAAGTAGGCGAAGATTGCAAGCATATTCGCATTCAAGTTTAAAGGACTGTGGCAACCCACAAATATTGTTGTGTTTGTTATAAGGCACAAGATTTAATAGTATAGTTAATGATTTATATTCCGGAAGGTAACCGTTGTTGTCGAGCACATTTGATAAAAGATCGGTTCTTTGACGAAGAATTAATTCGTTTACGCGTATATTCGAATTTCGCAAAAGTAAAAGATTCAGAGCTGTCGGAATTACTTGAATGTTTAAGTATTGAATGTGACACTTTGATTCTTGACAAAGTGGGAGAGTTTTCTTTATCTGAAGAAAAAATGCATCTTTTCACAGGTTTGATATGGAAAAATATTATCGAATTGCGCAAAATGCTACGGTCATTGCGAAACACTCAGACCCGCCATGTAACACAAGCTCTTGTAGTGTCTCTATTAAAATTAAGAACAGGAAAGTCCAACAAAATGGTTGCTGCAATTTTGTAATTAGAACGATAGCAGCTTATTTCAGATTACACTACTGATATCTCTACAATTTTATGCAATTCTGATAATGAGCTAGTATTAATTTGTGATGGTACATATGCTCGCCATCAGAAAAGCAGTAATAATGAGTACCAGCGAAAATGTTACTCGGGACAAAAAAAAGTCCCCTTATGAAGCCTTTTAATATCTGTACAACAACCGGACGAGTACTGGACATGGCAGGACCATTTCATGCGAACCTGAATGACGCTGAAATTATAACAAATCTTATTGAAGATCCGAATGGTTTGTGTCAGTTAATGAATGAAGGCTACAAATTCATCCTTTCTCATGGTTTTCGCGATGAAAAAGACGCACTGGAGTCCAAGGGCTTCACCGTACGGATGCCAGCGTTAAAGGGTAATCGAAAGCAGTTGACATTTAAAGAATCAAATCAGTCCCGTTTTGTCACAAAAATTCGGTGGGCAGTGGAGTCTGTCCATGGAATAATTACACAAAGATATCGATTACTAGACCATTTAATTGATAACAAACTACTTCCGTAGGTTGGGCTGTATTTTCAAATTGCAGCATTTCTGCACAATCAATTTGGAAAAGTGTTACAAACAGATGCAGATCTTTTAGAAGAAATAATAACGGGAATAAAACATCAATTTGATGTGGAAAACATTTTAGCTAACGAAGCTGAGAAGAGCAGCTGGTTTCGTAAAAAGCTGATGTTTCAAAGTGTCTCATCCAACGATATTCTTGACTTTCCTGAGATGGCGGAGTCAGACCTGAGAATCTTATTTACGGGTTCCAATCAACTCTCACAAGCAGTTTTGTACTTGGCTGAAATGATGAATGCGAATGTGGGTCCATCAATTTGCAATTTGTGAAAGAGCAGGCAAATATTTTACAGGTCCAGGTATAGTCAAGACACATTAGTTGAAAATTATATAGATATTGCATTGATTACAAACAGCGTGAGTATTGCAGGAATTTAAAGACATGCTTGTAAATGTGCCAATTTTCGAAGAACAGTTGGCTGCTGTTCCCATATACCAGCCATTATTTATTACTTATCACACGCGAGGTACTCGTCGAAAGTCGTAAGGCCTGCTGAAATTCTCAGTAAATTGTTTACACAAAACAGTATGAATCCCGTGATAGAGCAAGACAGTGACGAATATTAATTGTATAGCATATTAGAGTAAGGTATATTCTTCGAATCATACTTACTTTATTGATTTATAAGCTAAAAATAAAGTTGGCCCCCATTCTCATAGAATGCCATACACATTAGGGGCCATAATTTCGTTTTTATTTTTTTCTACCATGAAGTAATTCTTTGATCTTATCCCAAAAAATATATGTTCTTACATTGGACATGAGTATATTACAGAAAATGGCGGTGTAGGAACCAAACATTCATTAGAAAAAAAAATGGTTACACAGTTACAATATATTTTTAGCCCCTTCTAGTAGAAGGAATTTATTGCTAATTTTTTATAGTTATCTTAATACCCTGTATAACATATATTTGAGCCATCAAAATCAGTTGAGCCAATTTTTGAGAAATTCAAATATTTTGATTTTTCAAAATTTGGTTCTAACTTTTGTAAGAAAATATTTGAAGTTGGCACTTGGGGTAAATTAGTCCTCTAATGGTAGGAACTTACCCCTAAAATATGAACTTAAAGCAAGTGGGGGCACTTCGCCCATGCTTACCCGGCTACGGCCTTTGGTCAAAAGATAATGAATAAATTTGTTGAAAAAGTTTTTTACTGATAAAGAACTAATAAAATATAAATCTTAGAAAAATATTGTATGTATAAATAAAGAGTGGCAGGCTATAATGGGGTATTTGCCCCTTACTTACATAACGGGTTAATTTTATCGATTTTTTATAACTTTTATTAACATAATTCCTGTTCATAGAGTTATATAAAGAATTTAAAAAGTCAAATGTTACTTGAAAAAAATTGAAATCAATATAAAACAAATTGTTCACTATAACGAAGTTTTTTTGAATAATCTGTTTTCATAAAAAAGTGTATAAATTTTAATGTTTTTCACTGCTTAGAATCAAAAAATCAAGTGGCACAGTGCGATACAGACACATATAAATATTTATTCCTGCACAAATTAACAACTTTTCTCGATGAAACTTTTTGCCTGTAATCAGTACCCCTACATTTTGAGAGCAAAATTTCATTTTTGGTAAGAATTAAAAGTTAGATTTTTAATCGCTATCCAAAAGACGATTTTCAAAACCCATGACATTTTAACTTCAACAGTTCTGGCACAAGTTTTTATTTATTTATTTTGCAATCAGAAAATTCCATTTTTTATCGTCTCTCACAGCCGAGAATGCTCAAATTTTAGGTTAGTGTTACTTTAACATGGTCAACTTACAGATTTATTACCTCGGAGCGCGATAACTTTTTTAAATCAAACTTTTTTGTTCTCAATTCAGCAACACTTCAGCTCAAAAGTAGACTTTCCTTCATTATTTAAATTGCGATTTCGATTTTAAAGAATGTTTTATGCCCTTCTGTTATATTGTGATGTTTTTCTTACCCCATTATAGACTACCACCCTTCAAATTAACTGCCATTTTTATTAAAGAGAACATTTTGTTATATATATATATATATATATATATATATATATAACAAAA
>CAKNYM010053593.1:7599-28264 GCA_932195095.1 Andricus curvator | reverse complement strand
GGGGGGCAGACACGAAATTTTGATTTGTCTATATCTGGGCAACCAAGAGGGTACAAACGAAAATGTTGGAGGTACAAACAGTACAAACGACGTACAAACGTATGCAAAAAGAAAATTTGAGAAATTTTAATTTCTGGGGGATGCGTGAAGTTAGCCCCCCGAAATCAATTTTGCCCCTTATATGGTAACCAAGAGGGTACAAACGAAAATGTTGAATGTACAAACAGTACAAACGACGTACAAACGTATGTAAAAATAAAATTAAAAAAATGTGAACTTCGGGGGGCCAACTTCATGGGGGTCCGGACTCAATAGTAAAAACGGTGACACGACTTTTAGATTTTCTTGCTGAGTTAGAAATCAAAGCTCAATGTTAAATCCATATAATTTCAGTAACCTAATTTCAAGGCGGGAAATTTTAAACCCAAAGAAATACTTATTCTTCAAATATTATGAAATATGAAAAATTATATTACATAATATTATAAAGAATGTATTATATCATATTACATTACATTAACTTAAATTACATTATATTACATTGCATTACATTATATTATAGATAGAAGCTCCACTGAACTAGACTGATTTTTGTTAGAATTTTAAAACATTGCGCAGAAAAGTTGTGAAAATGCAAAGCATTTAATGTGTACCTAGTGACAAATAGTGTAGGTCTACTTATAAAATCATAGTGACATAAAAATAAATTTACAAATTACTTTTGTTACAAGTTATGTAACAGTAATTCTTGGTGAAATCAAAATATGTGACTCTTGTTGTTAGACAATTTTTTTAGTTTTTTAAATGTTGGTAACAAATTTTAAATCAAGAATATTTTCTGGGTTCGCGAGTGCTGAATTTTTTACTAGTTTTTTTATAAGGTGTGTAAAAGAAGTGCTGGAAGGAATCGAAGGGGGTGACTTTTGTTGTTAGAAAAGTTGTTGTGTAATTTTAATCCTGCTAAACAATTTTCAACAAAGCAATTTTGGTGGATTCGCTAATGTTCAGGTTTTTGTTACTTTTTTTACAAGTTATCTAACGGAAATTCTGGGAGATACGTTTTTTTTATAGTTTGACCTTATTAATAAACATCAGAGAGAAGAATTCAAATTATCAATACCAGGGGCATGAAAAGACAAACGGTCGCTGTGTTTCGTTTGGTGAGTACGAGTTGGGTTGTTTATGTTCGTTATGTTATGTTCGGTTTGGTTGGATTTGGTATCTTAGGTACGTTCGTTTGCGTTTCATTGGGGCTCTTAGTTTATTTCATTTTGGTGGTTTGGTGATGATGCTTAAGTTCGTTCGGGTTGGAATGAATGTGTGGATTACGTTCGTTTCGATTAGATGTGTTGGTTACATTCGTTTCGGTTCGCTTTGTTGATTGCATTCATTTGATTTTATTGTGTTGGTTGCGTGCATTTGGGTTGGTCGTATTATTTGCATTCGTTTGGTTTGGCGTTGTTAGTTACGTTCGTACCAACACATCCAATCGAAACGAACGTAAGCAACACATTCAATCCAACCCGAACGAACGTCAGCAGCATAACCAAACCACCAAAATCGAAGAAACTAAGAGACACAATCAAATCCGAACAAACGTAGCTAAGAGAACAAATCCAACCAACACGAACATAACGAACCTAAACAACCCAACTCGTATGAACCAAACCAAACAAAGCGACCGTTTGTCTTTTTTGTCGTTTCTTTGGAAGCGCATTCCTTGAGTAGGCAACAATGTCATTTTTCGCCAATGCATCGCCATCTGGCGCGAATCGAAAAAAAAATTTCAAATGAAACTTACGTATTTTTTAATGGAAAATCTGAATCTGCAATGAAAAATATAGGTTCCCATGCGAGAATGAACTGCGCAGCTCCTCGAAGCTAGTTGTGTTCTCTGAGTCTTCTTTCAGTGGATGCTGGACTTCGTAGACTTCTCTCCAAACTGCTTTGAGCTCCTCTGGTCCAGGCGGTAGTGGTTTGAAAGGCACCCTCTGTGTTCCCCTGACCATTCCGCAACTCGACTTGTGCCACTCAGGAGAAACCCTTGGTAGAGGGACCCTGTATTCGCAACCCGAGGACGCGTCCGGTGGCTTTGTCATAGGCCCTTCGGCTCGATTCCAAAGGAACCGATATATATATATAAGACTCTAATGCCAATTTAAAAATTCTTCTAAACAAGTTGAATAATTGGGTCAATTAAATCCGACATTTTTAACAAAAAAAAAGTAAAGATATCACTGAATGAAATAAATTCCAATGAAAAACGTATCTGAAATCAAATTTATGAGAATATTCCAAAAGATGTTCAAAATTGTCATAAAATAATTTGGAAGAATCTAAGGGAGTTTGTTTAATTTTGAAAGACTTTTCAAACCTGAAAGATTTCAGAAAATGTATGATATATTTTTAATCTTTTCAAAATTCTACAAGTCCTAGATATCTTTTAAGCTGACTCAAATTTTTTCGAAAATTCTGTAAAATCCTGCAAAATAAAAAAAATATTCTGGATACCTTTTCTACAACTCTGAAAAGTTTCGAAGAACTTTTTTATTTTTCTCAAGAAACATAGGAATATTTATATTTCTATAGCCTTAAAAATGAATAAGCAACTTAATTTTTGAAAATAAATAGTTATTTGAAATTTGTATTGGCTATTGCAAATTATTTTAGGTTATCAAAATACATAAACGTACGGAATGTCCGGATGTTTAGACTTTTGAATTATTTTCCCCTCAAATTATAATTTAGTTGAAATTTTTTTCCTTTCTCGACTGAATAATCTTTTTCGGCTGAAAATGCAACAATTTGTTGCTTGAAAAGTCCTTTCGGTTTGAATTTAATCTCTTTTGGTAGAAATTTAATCTTCTTTGGTTAAAAATGCAACCGCCCAGTTGAAAATTATTCTGCTTTGGTAGATGATTCAACTAATTTCTTGAAAATTCGCCTTTTTGCATGAACTTAGCTGTTTTGGATTCAAAATTAAAATCTTCTTTGATTGAAATATCAGCAATTACATTTTTTTGTCGAGAATGCATTTTTTTGGTTAAAACTCAACGACTTGGTTGTAAGTTAAACTCCTTTGTTAAACACTCATTTTCCTGAATAGAGATTTTTCTGTTTTGAAAAATTCATCTCATTGGTTGAAATTGCACCTATTTTCTTGTAAAATAGCCTTTCTTAGTGAAAAATTATTCTATTTGGTTGAAAATTCAACTACATGGTTAAAAGTTGAACTACTTTGTCAAAAATTCACTTTTTTGGTTGAAGAATCATCATTCTAGTTGAAAATTCATCTCTTTGGTTGACAATGTCACTACTTTGATGAAATTTCATCCTTTTTGGTAGAAAATTAATCTCCTTGGTAGAAAATTCATCTATGTGATAGAAAATTCAACTTTTTGGTTCAAAATGAACTTTCTTGTTGAAAATTCGAATTTTTGCGTGGAACAATTAAACTTTTCTGTAGCAAATTCGTCTGTTTTGGAAAAATTTAATATATTTTAGTTAAAAATACAACTAGTTATAAACTAATCTTTTTTGGTTGAGACTTCGACTATTTTGTTGAAAATTTGTCTTTTATAGATGAATTCTACATTTTTTGATTTAGAATTAAAATATTTTTTGGCTGAAATATCAATTATGTATTACATTTTTTTATGATAATTTACCTTTTAAGGTTAAAAAATAACTTTTTTGAGGAAATTTTTATTGGACATATCAGAAATCTTCAAAAATCTTTTTGAGTTTTCTCAAGAATTTTAGCGAAATTATAAATATTTATATAACCTTAACCACAGATAGTTTTTTAAAATTTGCAACATATTTCGCAGCCCTTTGACTTCAGACACTAATTGCACCCATCACGAGGTACATTACGTAGCAGCGGCGGATAAAATCAATTACCTGAAAATAACGTTACATGATGGCGAGTTACTGTGCATATATGGTCGACAAAGTTTTGATCGATCCAAATTTAGTTTCAAAAGCAACATGTGGGGCCCTGAAAATTATCTCGACAATTGATTAGCTGCAGAAGGTTACAATCAAATAGAAGTTCCAACAGCAAAATTTAATTTTATAATTAACAAAGGTTTTGAGAAATAATAGAGATGTCTTTTGTAGATATGGTCAAAATCTCTAAATCGAATATGACCTTATTGTTTGAAGTACCTAACCGTAATTACCAAGCAGATAAGTTGCCCAATTCCAAATTAATTAAAGCGGGTTCCCAATGAATTACCGTAATTTCTAAAATTGATAGCAATTTATTAAATTTACGGAAATTTCCATAAATTACCATAATTTTACAAATTTATAACACTTTATGAAATTCGTGAAAACTTATGGAAATTAATGGAAATTTGTGCTATTTCACGGAAATTTATAGTAGTTTACCAGTAACTTTTGACAACATTTCTGCTGGACGCATATGCAATAGCTCCGGCTGCTAAAGTCAATGTCGTCGAGCTGTACAGGCCTCAAAATTCAAACTTTCGGACGGGGCGTTGTGAAAAATACATTTATTTTGAGAATTTAAGCCCGTAATACAATTTTTTTATTTATTTTCATTTGAAAGGTAAGACATAGAAAACTATTTATATTATGAAATATTCTAATTATAGATAAATATTATAAGCACATGTAAAATGCTCCTTGTAAAGTACAATTTCTAAATTATTACATGCACAATGAAAATAGCACATTTTTATAAAAAGCGGTTTCCGTTTGAATACATAATAACATTCTCATTTCAAGTACACCTGTAATTGGTCTTTGATTCTGAAACAACGAAATGACTAAGAAGATGCAAATGTATTTATTATCAAAAAGAAAAAAAAATTACTTCATTTGCACGTGCAAGGAACTTTTAACAAATGAAAAATGTAATTTCAAGGAACTTAGATTCACTGAAAGAGATTGGTTCCATATATTTCAGATTCTCCGAGATTTATACAAACAAAATATGGAGCTTGCCATTCATTAAATTACAATTAAATTAGCCTATAAAGTTATTCGTGTCCCTTTATATTTTTATAATTGGCTCTGTCACTTTTCGTCCAACGTCCGTCATTCCAGGAATTTGAAATATGACAAAGAATATAATAAAGCTATAGCAAGAGACTGTAGGAACAAATACTGTATTGCAATTTTCATCGAAGTAATATAGGACATTTTTATTTTCTCAGAAAGCCCTTGAAGTTATGTGCAGTTATGCATGTAGGTGGAATGTAGTAGAAAAATGTTCAATTTCAGGAAAAATCGTGGCTGATATGGTATCGTGATTGTCTGATGGTCCAACACTACAGCTTAGGTAGCCACGCTCTACGGTCAGTGTTGATTCAAGTCATTCGTCTTATTATTTGCATTAAAAAATTTACTGTTGAATAATTTTCCATTGATTCATAAAATTTTTCGAACCAAGTAAAATATAAAGAGGAAACGTTTTGTAAAACTCTTTTTACGCATGAAGGATTTTGCTGTCTCTATTATTCCCGAACTGTAATATGACAAATAATTTCTGATTCAGTCTTCAGTTTATATACGAGGAAAATGTATTTGGAAATATTTATTCTTACAAGAAATTGTTCTATGTGATAGTCATCAAAAACTGGATTTTCATTAATCTCCATAGATTTTTTTTAAACGTCTTTGAAAACTTCTTATTAATGTATTTAAAAAATATTTTCAGTATGTTTATAAATAAAATAAATATTATGATTCTTATTATCTTTTATTATGACGTTTCGTCATGACTATTGTAATCGCGGAATAAAAAGTCGGCAAAGATATTCACGATTGTGATCATATTTTTTAACTCTGGACATGCTGCCAGTTTCATATTATTCTGAAATTCATGCTCGTTTAATTTAATTTCTTCAAAGAAATATGCAACTGGAAAATCGAATACAAGGTAATTTCATCGTAATATTCTAAATCACTGAATTACAGAGCATTTTATATTGAATTACGGATTCCGCGGGGGCAAGAGAATCATGAAGAGGAAGTAGATGAAATGTAAAAAAAAGGTTCTGCGGGATGAAAATAAAGATTGGAAACTGTATCGAGGAAAGCTGCCAGAAAAATTAAAGAAAATTACACCAAGTTCAGTATAATAAACAGCCATTTTTCATGATAAACATTAAGAAAGAATTTGGAGAGAGATCACGTAGTATAAAAGCTAATGTGCTTCTAAAAATATAAAAATCACAGTAGAACAAATAACAATTTAGATATGAGTGTCGAGTACGTGTGGGATGATATTGCTTTCAAAAGGTCAGGGTTGAATAACTTTGGTGGCAGCGGCACTTCTAGGTAAAGGAGTGTAAATTGAAAATTTTCCATTACACCAGTCATACGTAAATTGTGGGTAAAAGTTTACGATTTAACTTCTTCTATATGAAGTAGTTATGATTATGTTTGTCTTCTCCTCACCCCCCCCCCCCGCACTGCCCAATATGCAGCCTTTCGTATTTAACCTTCCCTAATTATTTCCCGTATATGTTAGGATTTGCAACTTAATTTGATATTGGTAGTATATTAATTGACATCGTCAGTTTATTGTAATATTTAAATACATTTTAGGTGTTTTTGAAACTAAACTTCTTTTTTTCTTAGCTTCAATATTTTTGGATATATTCAAGATTTATTGTTCAAGGTCAAGTAAAACATTTCAAACCTATTTTGCTGAAAAATGCGAAAATATAGAACGTTCTTGCCTACAGGTTCGTATTCTACAGAAAAAAACATATTGAAATATCCCATCGATTGATGATAAACAAAACCATGTTACTTAGTGTTACCAAAAATTAAAAAAACCCAAATTTTACCACTTGATTGAAACATTGGATAAAATTCGTGTTTATTTAATTGTCACGGTATTTCTTTTTGTATTTTGAAGCAGTGCTTCTAAGACGAATCTTATTTTTTCGTAGTATCAATATTTTCGGAGATATTTCAGATTTAATGTTCAATATCACATAAAAAATGAATAAAAAATCATATTACGCAGGTGCAACAATGTAAAAAAAGAAACATAAGGTCGATTGCAGAAACATAGAGTCATAGTATAGTACACATCAGAATTTAATTGCAGCCCTATTAGAAACCTGTAGCATTTCCGGTTTGTTTGATACAAGGTTTCAGAAATAACCAAAAAATGGCTTTTTTCACTTTTTAAACCTGTTTTCTGAAAAACGCAAAGAAAGAACATGTTTGCATTCATGTTCATATTCTACAGAAAAAACGTACTGAAATGTCCCATAAATTGATGATAAATAAAATCTTGTCACCCAGTGTTATTCATCACGCGACTATCCTGCATTCTAATGAAAGTGATTCTAAATGAGAATAGATAGAGTAAAAAAAAAGTCGGCGTCGAATATACGCGACCTTCACTTTGATCGCTTGCAACTCGTTCAAAAAAAATCTCAGAAAATTCTGACCGGCACTTTTTTTAAGCCTCGACTTTCCAGGCTTCCCAAAACGAGCTGGAAGCCTTGAAAAATCAGAAAAAATGCACAGACACTCTTTAAGGTGTCGAAAATGCAACGCAGTTTTCCAAATGTCGAAATATGTAATTGTTTACTAATTACAGACCATTTTCCACAAGCATATCACCTTGGAAGGAAATAATGATAGGAAGTTGTTGTATTGCTTAAAATCTGCAGTTTTGTAACATGATTCAAGTACACTTTGAAAGAATGAAATTAGATCAATATTTCGCGAGAAAATGCTTCAGGAATATTTCATGATTTAATGAGAGTAGCCACCGTATAAAAAGTGTTAGAAAAAAAGTATCCATTTCGCTACAATAGGGACCTCATCAGCAGGGGGATACCGGCTCACTCGCAGGTCAACAGCTGGGAGGGAAAAAGGCATGGACGTCTCAATATCTTAAAGTTCTAATTGTACAGGGCCCTGGAATTTTTTTAAATACGACTTTTGCCATTGATAAACAAATAATTGTTTATAACAATATCTTGCTGCTGCCACTTTTGATTAATTTTGGGCCATTTTTTAGTACTTTCGTAGCATAGAAGCGATTTTCATTGATATAAGTATATGTAATATATTTTTTATCAATAAAAAATAATTTTTCAATAATTGCTTATAACAAAATCTTGCTGTTAACACTTTTGATTCATTTTTGGGCCATTTTTTAGTACTTTCATGGCATAGAAGTGATTGCCCTTGATATAAATATATGCTATATGTTTTTATCAGTAAACAAATAGTTTTGTAATAATTGTTTATAAAAAAATCTTGCTTTTACTACTTTTGATTTATTTTAGGCCATTTTTTAGTTCTTTCGTGACATAGAAGTGATTGACTTTGATATAAGTATATGCTATATGTTTTTTATCAGTAAACAAATAGTTTTGTAATAATTTTTTATAACTGGCCATTACAGCTTTTAAGTACTTTTTGAGTAATTTTCTCGCAAAAAAGTGATATTAATGCATGGAAAATGTGCAAAATGTCTTTTTTACTGATAAACAAATAGCTTTTCAACAATTGTTTCTAACAATATCTTCTCATCAATAATTTCTATGCACTTAAATGTACATATACTTCCCTCCAGGATACTTGTAATTTGCAGTGAATGTTCTATAAATTGTAAATAATATGCTACGACCATTTTTTTGCATTAAAAATGAGAACAATAACTCACAGGCCCGGTTATCTGTCTTTCTCACTCATGAAGAAGCATAAATATAAAGGAATTAGAGTAAGCGAGACACTCGCATGTGGACAACAAATGCTGGGTGGTTAACAAAGGCCTAATAACCCAAATTTTTATGGGAATAAATACTCATTTCCACACCACCCAGGAGGTCGAGTGTTGGCGCTTTTTTTCTAGTGGTATCCCCAGTAGGCCTAATCCACTATCTTCTGTTAGAGCGTCTGTTTTAGTTTTCTTTAATGGAATTTTTGTCGAATATTCATGGAATGGAATGTTTATTTAATTAAGTAACCTTAGAGGGGAAAAAATTAAAAAACATTTTTTTCGTCGAACTAAAATATTTAAAAAAAAAGACAAAAAATGCAATTTTGTTAATTTGTGTCATACATAGAGTTTCCAAAATGAATGTCGTTCCTTTTTTTATTTTTAATGCTCTTTTTATGAATCTAAGAAAACGGGTACATATCTCAAAATGCATTTTTTGTTTTACTTTTAACGCATCCTGAAACATTAGAGCCTCCTTTGACTCCGTTTGAACCTACAGGCCCTACTTTGAATATTTAGAAGCTACACCCAGGAAACAAGAACCCATTGAAAAGGCGACTCCGTGAATTGCGTATCTGTCATTTGCAGATTAAGATTTTTCAAACTGAATTGGTTTGCGACTATGTGAATCGGTCAGATTCTCGATATTAACAGTAATAAAGTATCTGTAAGCAAAAAGGAAAGGATTCTTTCTAAAAATGTTAATTTTATTACAAAACCGAAACTAAACTTTCCATTTGAGCCTTAAGTTATCGAATGCTATCGTCCCAAGTAGTCAGAAAAGAATATAAATCAGATTTTCGACTTGCGAAAAACAACCAAATTTGGAGGTCACGGACAAAAAAATTTAATTAAAAAATGTTCGGAGTAGTCTGTAATTTCAACCCAAATCGGTTTCATTCTCTTGAGGAATCTTTCCACTAAACTGAAGTGAACGTCAACGATATTTGACAAATAAGTTTTAAAATTATATGATAAAAAACACTATAAACAAAGAATTGTATACTTCATGAGTTTTGTTTCAATATTAAGTTCCTTAGATACAGTTGATAGTAAAAGTATTTCTGCAGAGAAGGAAAATAAAAATTTATAACCATTACCGAAATTACGCCATTATTATTTTTATTATTATTATTATGATTGCCGATGTAGGGGCTGGAGCAACAAGGTAGGGTCTGGAGCGCCAACGTAGGGTAGAGCCTGGAGCACCAATGTAGGTTCTAATTTAGACCCTACTTTGACGCTAAACGTGGAAAAACGGCCGATTTCGGACATTTTTAGCGTCAAAGTAGGGTCTAAATTGAATTGAAATCGCTGCTTATTTTGAACCTACTTTGCTGCTCCAGGGCCTACTAAGGTAGGAGTTATAGGTTCAAAGTAGGGCCTAAATTTCGACTCAGCTACAGTTGCAAAAAAGAAATGTTTTTATTTCTTTATTGGATCGGGAAATTACCGGAAGTAGATTACCATCAAATTGGCAAGTACTTCGGGTTTTCTTATATAACCATCGTCATTTGAAAGTCAGTGTACAAGAGAGTGCTGTTTTAGTGTTGAACGAAGTAAAAAGTTTTTGGACAAAAGCACGCTTACCTGTGCGAAAAGACCAACACTGTTTAACAAAGATAAAATCTCTATTTGGGAAATGGCGGAATCTTCAAAGAAGTTCAAGTCGTCAGTCGGAAAGGCAAGTGAGGAATGAGAACGATTTCAAACAGTTATTGCTAAGTGAATTGTTTGATATAGCTTCAGCAGACGTTCTTTCTCGCACTGATGTTTTTGAAGAAGATACCAAATTCCTGACACTTCAAAGAGAAAAGGGACGTAAAGGATACATGTCTGAGGTTGATCAATCTTTACAGGAGAAAATCGAAAAACGGGTAAGCGTATTGAAGAGGAGGTCAGACGTAGACGAGTTCATGAAAAACAAAAACATGCAGCTATGCTATTCAATCATTATTTGAAAATAAGTTTTATTCTGAAATTGAAAATATTCTAGCAAAAACCAGTTAGTAAAGCACTAACTTTTCTTGAAATTTGAAGTCATTCCAAACAGGGATAAAAGTATCACGGAAGTTCCTTCACATTTATTTATTTCAAAATGCTTACAAGTTCTTATGGGATTTATGTTTCTATAAAGATTACTGGACCGAATCCATTTCTAATCAGGCAGGTTCTACACTTGAATTCGCAGAATCTTTTTCGTGAAAATTTATTTCTAGAGTTTTACCCATTATTGTGAATCTAAATTTGCATAGAGGTATTAAACTATCACAGAATCATAGGAAAAATTATTGAAGATATTTTTCGAATTTAAATTGTACATTTATATATAAAATCTGAAAAACAACTTAGAGCACTAGAAACATATGGGCAATTTCTGTGAAAGGGGGCGAACTCCAACATTTAAAAAAATATATATATATATTTTTTACAACTTTTTGTTTATATAAAACAGATATTCCATAAATTTTATGCGGGCTAAACTATTTCTGTGGTCAAGAGAATTTTTTTCTTAGTGAAAATTGAATTTCTTTATTTTTCTCGGAGATAGTGCAAAATATCATGAATGAGTAGAACTTTTGGTACAACTTTTTAACCTGCGGAAACTCTTTCCTTTACATTTTTTTGTATCTGTTTTAAATTGTAAAAAAATGCGTAAATTCTATTTTATGAAAAAAAATTCTATTGTCCGCAAAAGTTATTTAGCCCGCATGATACTCACATGGTATTTTCCCTATGATAGTACCAATTTTACAAAAAATATAAATGTGCGTTTTTTGAGAAAATCGACTATTATTATTTTCAGAAACACCGCCGCCATTGTGTCATTCTGAACATTTTCATAATTTTCTTGCGAGTTCTGAAAGAAGGTAATAAGCTCTACCAGAATCTGAAAAGAATCTTAATTATCTCAATTAGGTCCAAAGTTATATACGTTTCAAGAAAATATTGGCATCTTTTTGAAAAGCAAAGCAAAAAATTTAAATACGTATTCTGTCATCGAGAGATTCTGCAACTTCAAGTGTAGAACCTGCCTGATTTGAAATGGATTCGGTCACTGGTAAAATAGGACTACTACGGTGGTTCTTATTTGTACTTGGTTGATCTTTTTTTCGAATTTCTCTGCTCTCACCCGCCCCCCCCAGTTTTGTTCTATTGTCGAAAACAAAAATCTCCAAATTTGAGCAAAATCGGTTAATATTTAGGGGTCGCGCAAAGACCATGAAGTTTCCCATTGATTTAACATGGGAAATAGTCAGCTTTTTGTAAATCTAATATTTACACGCGATAATATGTTACAAATAATTCCGTGTTTCAGTATATGGACACTTTTGTGGGTCCCCAAAGAAAACCCCATAAGTGACAAAATTGAATTTTACGTAATATTGCGGCTTATTGACGCTTTTTAAACGTTAAAAAAAATGATCATTAATCAGTAATGCAAGAATACCCAATCATTTTTAACTAATATTCAATTGTTTAAACAATTTCAATTTGTTTAAATATTTGTTTTTTCAGTTGATTCGCGAAATGAACGTATTTTCTAGACTTTATGAGTTATTTAATCAATGATAACAATAAAATAATTTGTTCAAATAATTTTACAATTATTTAAATAATGCGTATTTGTTCAAGTATATATTTTACCTGAAAAAAGAAGGAGAAACATTTTATCTCACTACATTTTTAACCAATTTTAATATTTTCAAGTACTAATATGTTTATTATGAATACTCGTGGATGTTTGAACAAATTTAAATTGTTCAAGCAATTTTCTCGTTAACATATTCTATTTTTGCTATTTTTCGACAGATTGAGATATTTTTATATTCTACTTTGCTTTTTAAGAATACTCTCGAATGTTTCAACAAATTAATATTTTTTAAACAATTGAATATTAGTTAAAAAATGACTGGGTATTCATAAATTACCGATTAATGTTTTTTTTTCCTTAAACTTTTAAAAAGCGTCAATAAACCGCAATATTACGTAAAATTCACATTTGTCACTTATGGGGTTTTCTTTGGGGAACCATAAGAGTGGCTTAAAATTATTCAACCTACAAATTTATGATTGATTCTTATTCTTTGACGAATTCTGAAAAATATACTGGAACACGGAATTATTTGTAACATATTATCGGGTTGAAATGTTACATTTACAAAAAGCTGACATTTTCCCATGTTAAATCAATGGGAAACTTCATGGTCTTTGCGCCACCCCTAAATATTAACCGATTTTGCTCCAATTTGAAGGACATTTTTTTTGGGGCATTCGAACAAAACTGGGGGGGGGGGTGACAGCAGAGAAATTCGAGAAGTGAAAAATGAGGGCCACCTTAAGGACTACTATTTCAGTACTATTCTTTGCATCATAAATCCCATACGCCCGTGTAAAAATAAAAACAAATGAAATAAAATTGAAGCTTCCTGGAAAATTTGTCCCAAAAATTGATAAGACCTTCTAAGAATTACCACAAAATGAAGTAACACTTTTCCATGACTTCTATACGAAAAAAGTCCACTTGAATACTTAACCCTTCAATAATATTTCAGCAGTCCTTTCTTGTGACAAACCACCCGAGAACTTATGGAAATTCTCAACAAAAAAAAATTAAATTGAACTTTTTTGGTACTTTTTCCCCTATTTTAATTCTTCAGAAATTTTTAGAATAGTTTTGTGGGTTGTCTGTGGGGGGGGGGGGAGTTAAATGCAAGTGTTTTTTCATTATAAAAAAATCTTTTTTTTTCAAATATCAACGATTATATTTTCGATTAAAATTTTATATTTTTAGATCGCAAATTCAACTCCTCAGTTGAAAATTGAACTACTTTCTTGAAAATTCATTTTTTGCGTTGAAGATTTATAATTTTAGTAGAATTATTTTAAAAACCTGTTATTTCGAGAATACTGACCCTTGATTGAAAAATAATTGAAAATATCCTTTCTCCAGATTTCTTAACAAAATACACTGCAAGCGAGTCTAAATTAACTGTACTTTTAATTGGTTCCTTACATCGGTATAAGTTATTTACTCATTATGTCTGCCAGTAATTTAAAATTTATATTTTCCTAATTTCAGGTCATATTTCGGAAATGCAGCTGTCATCCAGTTCTAGCAGTGCTTCGCTGGAAGAGAGACGTCAGGTGGCTAAAGATGAATATGCAGCAGACCCTGATTTCACAGCACCCATGTCTGTAGATCAATTTTTTACTTCTGACCTTATACAAGAAATTTGCTGTGATACGGAAGCAGCTAACACTGGTGTGCGAAACGGTGCCTGTAATTTGCTGGAAGAGAAAATTGGAAGGCATCTTTTATACTTCATGTGCTGACATCATATTCCAGAGATTCCCCGAGTCGAAATTTAGACCCTACTTTGAACCTGCAGCTCCTCATTAGAACCTGCTTTGACGCTAATCAAACCTATAGCCCCTACTTTGAGGTTTTTACTCCTAGAGAATGAAATATTAGAGCCTCCTTTGACTCCGTTTGAACCTCCAGGCCCTACTTTGAATATTTAGAAGCTACACCCAGGAAACAAGAACCCATTGAAAAAGCGACTCCGTGAATTGCGTATCTTTCATTTGCAGATTAAGATTTTTCAAACTGAATTGGTTTGCGACTATGTGAATCGGTCAGTTTCTCGATATTAACAGTAATAAAGTATCTGTAAGCAAAAAGGAAAGGATTCTTTCTGAAAATGTTAATTTTCTTACAAAACCGAAACTTAAGTTTCCATTTGAGCCTTAAGTTATCGAATGCTATCGTCCCAAGTAGTCAGAAAAGAATATAAATCAGATTTTCGACCAAATTTGGAGGTTACGGACAAAAAAATTTAATTAAAAAATTGTCGGACTAGTCTGTACTTTCAACCCAAATCGGTTTCATTCTCTTGAGGAATCTTTCCACTAAACTGAAGTGAACGTCAACGATATTTGATAAATAGTTTTTAAAATTATATGATAAAAAACACTACAAACAAAGAATTGTATACTTCATGAGCTTTGTTTCAATATTATGTCCTGAGGTACAGTTGATAGTAAAAGTATTTCTGCAGAGAAGGGAGCTCAAAATAAAAATTTATAACCATTATCGAAATTACGCCATTATTATTACTATTATTATTATTATTGCCAGTGTAGGGGCTGGAGCACCAAGGTAGGGTCTGGAGCGCCAATGCAGGGTAGGGCCTGGAGCACCAATGTAGGTTCTAATTTACACCCTACTTTGACGCAAAACGTCGAAAAACGGCCGATTTCGGACATTTTTAGCGTCAAAGTAGGGTCTAAATTGAATTGAAATCGCTGCTTATTTTGAACCTACTTTGCTGCTCCAGCGCCTACTAAGGTAGGAGTTATAGGTTCAAAGGAGGGCCTAAATTTCGACTCGGTTCTTCTGAAGAGTGCATTTGAAGTAAAGTTTGGGAAAACAACAGGTCCATCTGTTCCTTTCTTCAGAAAATTTCAGGATGAGTGGGCCAGTTTAAATGCCCAGAACTACGAACCTGGAATCAACGACCCATATGTAAAAAAATCCCTAAAAAATAAGGAAGAAAATATCCTGGTCTTTCTCATGGAGAAACTGAATGACGATTACTGCCGGAAGGACTACAGGGAGATCCTTGAGCTGGCGGTAATATTTCTGGGCGGCATCCCAAAGCGTGGCATTTTTTTTCGTCGTCCAGGTGCTATGCATCAGGCAAGGTGGATGGCAAATGCCATTTACTGCCTGAAAATGTTCCTGCTGCGGAAGGAATACCTCATGTCTCCAGCGAAAGAATCTGCTTGTAGGAAGATTTGCGTTTTTCTGATATTAATTTACATCAAGTATTGGGTTGAAGCTCCACGAGCAGAAAAAGCCCCAGTTCAGGATCTGCAATTAATTAAAGACTTGCAGCTCTGTGCCGAAGACGATAAGGAAGTTTCTGAAACCCTCTTGAACAAAATGAAAAACCACTTGTGGTACTTAACTCCACAAGCAGCAGCCTTAGCCTTTTTTGACGGTGAACCAGTGCCAGAAAAGAAAAATTTAATGAGGAAAGCTTTGGAAACGGAAGACCAGCATCCGGAGAACTTGAAGCGCCTGCCAGCATCATCAATTCAGGACATTCTCACAAAGAATATCGACGCTTTTGTCTCAAAAAAATCCAAAGATTTTTTTACGGGCCTCCAAGTTAACACATCTTTTCTCAGCAAAGACGCGAATCTTTGGAAAACTGATGTAGAATACCAGCAAGGTGCGACCGCAGTCAGAAAATTAAAAGTGTTAACGATGTAGCAGAACGAGGTATAAAGTTGATATCGGACTTTAATTCTCTTCTTACTAGAGACGAAAGTCAGAAACAATATTTACTACAAGTGGTAACAGAGTACAGAAAGCAATTTCCTGACTGCAGTAAGTCTGCCTTATCCAGTGAGATGTTATAATCAATTAATTATTTGTTTGGAGTCCTTTTAATTTGTATATATATATATATATATATATATATATATATATATTTTCATCGACGAGACGTGTTTTCTCCAGGGCAGGAGTAGGGGGGGGGGGGGTGCTGATATTACAATATTTGCAATTCCAAGTTTTTCTTTTACGCTTTGCAATAAACTTCTTGTTGTAATCCAAAAAAAAAAACGGTTACAAATCATTTAAAGACTTAGTCCTTCCACCTATTCCTAATTATTCTATTCTTTGTTTTTGCCTTTTGTGTGAAATAGCTTTTTTTCTTTAAATTAATTTTTTTAAGCATTTGGAAAAGAGCAAAACTAATTCACTTACAACAACAATACCTTTCGAAAAATCATTTTTGATGTGGTTGACTTATTACTTGTTCATAAATAAAAAGGCGATGCCGCATCTTTCTAGCATTATTCAATTATAATATTATTAATAAGTATAATAAATTGTTTGAACAATTATTTTGTTAACTTGAATTCATTATTACTTCACTCCGAATGAAAAGTGGACAAAAAACCAGAAATTGAAAAAAAACGCATCTTTTCAGCATTATTCAAATATAATATTATTAATAATTATAATAATTTGTTTAAACAATTATTTTGTTAACTTGAATTTATTATTACTTCACTACAGATGAAAATTGGACAAAAAGTCAGAAATTTAAAAAAAATCCGCATCTTTCTAGCATTATTCAAATATAATATTATTGATAATTATGATAAATTGTTTAAACAATCACTATAGTTAACATTGATGAACTATCACTTCCCTCTATTTGGAAATTGGACAACAAATGGAAAATTTGTGAAAAACTGCGTCTTTCTAACTCCATTCTATGAGGAAATTGCTAAAAACAATAATAAATTATTATTACTATTATTATTATTATTATTATTATACCATTAAGCCATTTCCCTTTCGGGGTAGGCGTGACTTGCTCGGTTGGAGAATAGTAGTGTGCATATGGGTATATAGGTATAAGGTAGGTAGGAATATAGTTATGAGGTGGATAGGTATATAAGTGTTAGGTATATATATTTTAGATTGATCTGGAATTCTCGTATTATTTATTTAAATGACACGTTTACTCCGCAACACTTCTCCGACCCAGGTTGCTGATCAATCTCTCTAGCGATCACCCCAAGTGAAGAGCCTCACAAAATTGTTATGTATGGTTCTCCACTTGGGCCCATTAGTATCCAAGATCTTTGTTTCAGGCGTCATTCATTCTACTGTCACTCTGTTTACAAATTATTTGTCGCCACACTTTTCTGTCCTGGCATACTACTCTAGCTTCCTTCACGTCCATGCATTTTTTCATGCAAGCTCTTGTGTTCCTATGGCTTCTTATGTCTCTACGGATTAATGTCTCATTTACAGATTCTAACCATTCTTTCGGCGGTCTACCTCTGGGCATTCTGCCATTTACTTTACCTTTATACACTTGTTTGGTCAGTCGTTCATCTTTCATTCTTTCAAGATGTCCGAACCATCTTAACTGATTTCTTTCCCATGTGTCAACTATTGTCTCTTTTGCACCACATTCTTTGAGGATTGTCTCGTTTTGGACTTTGTCCATTAGTGTTTTCCCGCATATTATGCGCAGAGGTTTCATGCCGATCGCGTTAATTTTACTCCTGTCCTTTTATTGACAGGTCCATGTCTCGCTACCGTATAGTAGAGTCGGTACGAATAGAGAATTGTGTATGGCCATTTTAGCTTTTTTTGATATGTTTTTATTTGTTAGGATGGACCCTGCTCTACCGATAACCTGTTTACCCTTATTTATGCGCCTATCTAACTCCCCATCTATTTTTCCGTCGCTAGTGAATAGACTACCTAGATATACGTACTTGTCAACTTGTTCTAATCTCTCATCATTTAGGACAATGTTGCACATTGTTTTCTCACTCTTTCCCTCAAACACCATGATTTTTGTTTTATTTACGTTAATTTTGAGTCCCATGTCCTTCATGCTTGTATGAAGTTTATTCAACATTCTTTGCAAGTCCTCGACTGATTCTGCCATAACAATCTTGTCATCTGCGAAAGCTAATCCACGTACCTTAACTGTTTGGAGATCTATACCTTCTTCGTCGAAGAGTGCAGTTCTTAGACACTTATCCATGAATATGATAAATAGCCACGAGGACATAACGCATCCTTGTTTCACGCCTTGCGTAATATCGAACCAGTCACTCAGTTTCCCGTTTACCCTTACGCTCGCTTTACTACCTGTATATATTGTTTTTATTGCTTGCAGGAGCCCTCCATTTACTCCGTATTCTTTAAGAACTTCCCAAAGTTTACTTCTGTTTACCGTGTCAAATGCTTTTTCTAGGTCAATAAATGCACAGAAAACTTTCTTTCCTACTCTCAAGCTTTTTTCTGTGATCTGTCTTAGGCTAAATATCTGATCTGTACATGATCTTCCTGGCATAAATCCACTTTGGACTTCCCATATTTTTTCTTCTGTGATTTCCATTACCCTACGAATAAGTATTTTTGAGTATATTTTACTTACTGTACTTAGTAGGCTGATACCTCTGTAATTACTGCAGTTGTTTTTATCTCCCTTTCTTTTGTATATTGGTACGATAATCGCTTTTTTCCAATCGTCTGGGACTTTCCCCGTCTCGATACATAAATTTATTAATTCGCACAACCTGTGAGGTATGTACTCGCCACCGTATTTGAGCATTTCAGCACTAATACTGTCTATGCCAGCAGCCTTACCGTTTTTCAAGTTCTTAATTATGTCTCGGACCTCAGTGACACAGACTTTTTCAATTGGGTTTTCTAATGCATTATGTTCTATGTCGCAGTTTTGTTGTCCTATATCTTCACCTCCTAATAGTTCTTTAAAAGAGTCTTTTAAAGCGTCTACTATCCCGTCTATATCATATAGCATTTCACCTTTGCTGTTTCTCATGCTAGCAAACTCTGTACTTTTACTTTCCTTCAACTGTTTATATAGTAGTTTCATTATTCCTCCAAAGCCGTTTTGTATTTTGTTTTCTTCTTCTGTTCTGATTTTTTCTTTACTCTCCTTGACTAGTCGTTTCATTTTCCTCTTTTTGTCTTTGTAATCATTTTTGAGTCTATTTCTCTCCTCAACGCTAAGACCTGTCATGTTTAATGTTCTCTTGTGCGCTTTTTTCTTTTCTCGCTGGGCTGCTTGAATTTCATCATTCCACCATGCATCACCAGACTTTCTTCCTACCACTGCCGTACCACACACTTCAATTGCAGTTTTAACAATGATATCCCGTAATAAAGCCCACGCGCCCTCTATATCTTTATTGCTCGTAAGCGCTTCCCAAGTTGCCCTATCTATGCGTTCGCTTAACTTATTTTGAAACTCTATTCGCACTTCCGGTTTCTGTAAATTTTCAATCTTTATTCGAGTTTGTTTCGTTTTTTCTGTTCTCTTTCTTTTCCATCCCCGGCCTAAGTTTATTTTAGAGATTAAAAGATAATGATCAGTATTGCATTCGGAACCCCTCATGACTCTTGTATCTTTGACTAGTTCTCTTAGTCTTTCATCCGCAATAACGAAGTCAATTACACTGCGGTTATTTTCTTTTGCACCAAGTGTACGTGTGGATCATTTTATGTCGAAACCAAGCATTGGTAATAAATAGGCCCTTTTCTAGGCATAAGCTAACTAATTTTTCCCCGTTATAATTTTTTCTTGTTGGAGCCCCAAAATTACCTAGCACCCTTTCTGTATCTGTATCCTGACGTTGAACGCCGACCAATCCGTTCATATCTCCTAGCAGAATTATTCTTTCACCTGGATCGCAAGTACTTATTGTGTCATTTAAAGTGTCCCAGAAAGCGTCTTTGACTTCTCGCGGCTCACTGTCAACTGGGGCGTAGCACGCTATGATAAATAACCTTCTGATTCCTACCTTCATTCTAGCCCACAACAATCTGAGAGATACAAAATCATGATCTTTGAGATGCTGTCTTGCTTTTTTATTCATAATTAAACCGATCCCTTGACTACGATTTGATTCACTACCTACTCCTGACCATATTTCAAAACCGCCTTTCAACACCCCATTTTCTATGTTTCTACTTTCGCAACCCTTTTTCTTCGTCTCAGGTACACATAAAATATCTAGTTTCCTTGCATGCATGGTTTCTCGTAGTTCTCTTATTTTAAGGTCATTCACTCCTCTAGCATTCCAGACACCCAGTCTCCATTCATCGCCTGAAATTCGACCTTTACGTTTACCGCGTGTATGCATTTTGTCGATCCAAGTTTCAGTCCATTCCGAGGCTACTTTATTGTTTGTATTATTCATGTTTAGATTGTACACCCAACTAACACCTTTATGCGCGAAATTTGTTTTGCGAGCCGAAATCATGTCCAAGTTAAGTGATTATTCGTCGTACGGTGGATAGTCTATCTGTAACGTCAGTCCCACCAATACTTCTGTTACTGCGTGGGGGGGGGGGGGGTGGAT
>CAKNYM010053592.1:379518-390802 GCA_932195095.1 Andricus curvator | reverse complement strand
TCCCACCCACGCTGAAACTCACTTTTTATCTCCCCAATTCACCCCACCCCATTTATTATTATTTTTTACCTACACGGAAAGAAAGGTATGGTTGAGCTAACTGTATATATGGATGCCTCAACCATAGTCTATTGAAAGATACATTCAGCCATTTCTATGGTTGTGGCATTCATAGCCATTTGATGACTGGGATATTGCCGTCTCAAGAAAAAGGTATGGTTGAGCCAACCATAGCAGTGGATGCGGCAACATGTAAGCTCTGCATATCAGAAACATGACATTTCAACTAATAAAATTTGTCGCCTAAATTATATCATTATTCTTCATTTGAAATCAAATACAAATTTAGTAATTTTATATTTGAAGAACATATAACACGAAACACAATGTGCGCGATCAATGTATGTCGGAGCGCAAAGCGGGACGACCAAATCGCGCGCCGTAAGTGCGCTCAAACTTTTTTGTTTCTATCATACGGCGCACAGAACCGAGCGTGGAAAGCAAGGTTCAAATGATTTTCAAATCAAATATCGAGCGCGAAGCGCGAGAGTCTGGATTAGAATATGTTCCTTAGGGTCGATAGAACCTTAAGTAAATAAAGTTCCTTTTCAGTCTAAATTAAAAACAAATTTAACAATCACTTCATATGTAGAGGTTTTGATAATTTTATAATATTTGCAAATAAACTATTTCTTTTCATCGAAGTTGAACACAAAGTTCAAAAATCTAGAGGAACTGAGCGTAAAGCGGGATGTAAATACGTCCGAGCGCGTAGCGCGAGGTGAATAGATTATCGATCGCGAAGCGCGAGATCCAACAGCCGCGCGCCCTAGGCGCGCCCAAACTTGCGAGCGAAGTTGCAAAATCACAAGTTCTATCAAAAAATGGTTTATGGAAATTTTGTAGGACTTTATAAAAGCTGCAATTCATCTTTGAAACTTTTTCCCATATTTCACGCCTATTGGTTCAAAATTTGAATTTTATATTTTGTCATAGTATTTTCGATAAATAAAACTGAAATGACAAGCCCTATCCAAAAATGTTTAAGAGTAATTTTTTAGGACTTTCCAAAAGGCTCAAAATTTGAATTTTTGGTTTTTTCAATAGTATGGTTGAGGGAAAAATTATAGGTAATTTAAAAATCTACAATTCTTCTCTTAAACTTTTTTACCTATCTATCGTCGTTTTGCCTAAAATTAGGATTTTCGACTTAATCATTTTCGATGCATAAAACCAAAAAGATGAGTCCTATCAAAAAATGGTCCGAAGAAAAATTGTAATCCGTAATATTGCGCAGTCTACTTGACTGAGTAGTAGTGCATGCGTCTCTTCAGAGGCGGAGTCGCAACCGTCTCTCGCCCTGCCCCCTGAAAAACTGCGTGGGCCAGAAATTCTAGGAATTCGTATAACGCGTGCAATCGCGCGTTCAAGTAGTGAGACTCTGGTGTACTTGTCGTCTTTTGGCGTAAAAATGGAATATTCGATTTTTGGATAGCTTTTTCGATGGATAAAACCATACCCGTTAGTCAAGGAATGCTGGTTAACGAACTTTTTCTTTCTTTCAGGACCCAAAAAAGTGTGCCAAAGCTCGATTTTATCCGTTCATTCTTTTGAGATTTGTCGTGTACGGAACAAAATTATCCATGAAAAAGTCACGAACTTGTAGCTAGGTCTCGGTTACGAGATGAAAAAATGAAACATTACATCCTTATTTCTATGAGAAATGTATGGATAAATTTCGAAGTTTTTTATGAATTGTTTGAATTTCCTACGAACAGTTCCTGAAAATTTCAGACTGAAATATAAAGAGGAAAAATGTTATTTGTGCGATTTAGTTTATATTAATTATTTATAACTTCGCATCTCAGAAGATTCGAACCCTCAAAGACTGCTGACTCACCAGTTTCTAAACATAAAGTAGGAGTGCGTAAACACGCGCAGCCATCAAGGCCAAACAAAATAGGTATTATAAAACTTCTAGCCACTCATCCGACGAGCTCGAAGCACACATACGAGCGCACACACGCACCGCGCGCTTGGGCGAGCGTGTGTGCGGGCCACGTACAGGCAAACCTACTTTCTAGCTTCCAGGTTTGCCGGACAAGCTCGTGAGTGCTCTGAGAATCTTTTTCCCATCACTCTTAATATTTTTGTAATTAGTCACGTAAAAAAAAGGGATGAACCATTTTAGAATTTTCACATCGAGTTCGTCAATTCTTTCTCAAAGTTCGCAGATTATTTACGAAAATACATCAATATCCGATAAATTTTTCTCATATCCGAGACCTAGCTACTAGTTCGTGACTTTCTTAGGGATAAATTTTTTCCGTGTGTTTACGGATGAACAGACGGACCGGTAAACAGACAGACACACAGACATGCAGTCAGACGCCATCGCTAAAACTTGAGTTTCGGCTTCAGGGGGTCTCAAAACGTGGAGATCCGTTGAAAACATGAGGTGTGGAATTTCGGACAATTCTAATACTTTCTCAATCATAAATGATGAGAATGTAAAAATATTGAATACATGAACATAGAAAAGTTAAACTTAGGTGTTCTGAACTGAATTGTTAAATAAAAATAAGATTTATTAAAATTCATATTGAGGCTATAACAAACAACAATCTTTTAAAACTTTCAAGCAACTTAATGTTTGTATTTGTTTAAATGCGGAAATCGTATGTTCCGAAAATATCAGAATTATAGACTTTTAGTTAAATGATTATGGGTGCACTTCCGAAAAGGGCATACCTCCGACTAATTTGAAACTCTGTATATCTATGTACTTTGACGCGCTTATTACGAATGTCTATACCATTAAGCCATTTCCCTTTCAAGGTAGGCGTGACACTACCCGATTCGGGTAGTGTTTCTAGGTGGATAGTTTCTTGTAGTAAATAACTACTACAAGTGTGGGCTCACTACACCCACGGTGGGCCAACAGCACGCAGTATTCTCGAATGGTCACATCCAAGTACTAACCGCTCCCAACGCTGCTTAACTTCAGTGATCTGACGAGAACTGGTTTTTTCAGCGTGGTATCGCCATTGGCAATCATGTAATGTAATAGTGAAAATACCCCCAAATTTGATTTTTCATTGTGAAAACCATGGAAAACCCACAAAAGTCATGGTTTTTCGAATTTATCTCGGTAAATAAAAAAATGTTGAAAAAGTTTTTAGACAAAAGGCTTGAGTCCAGTAAGTGTTCAGCCCTTCTGTTACTGGTAATAGAAATAATATTGGTGAAACCATTACCCCTTTCTTACGTCCCGTCGGGGTTGGAAAGCACCCCCGTGACTGGTCACAGAAATAATTTCTGTCGAACCCCGACGTCTTTTCAACGTCTCGGGGGGGGGGGGGGATTCTCCCCTGTGACTGGTCACAGAAATAATGTTGGTCAAACCCCAACCCTTTTCCAACTTGTCGTGGATCCGGGAAGGCACCCCTGTCACTGGTCACAGAAATAATGTTGTACAAATTCCTGCCCGTTTCCAACGTTTCATGGGGGTGGTAAGGCACCCCTGTGACTAGCTACAGAAATAATTGTCATATTCAGCCTTACAGGAATATTTCATATAATTTATGTCACACCGCTACACATTATGATGTATTTCTGTGATTTTTAATATTTGACGTCCATTTTTTCCAACACTATCAGTCGTAGAGTAAACATGTATCATCATAAAATATGTATTGTTAAAAGATCTACAACCTTTATTTAAAGCTTTACTGTAAATTTTTATTATTGGCTGAAATAAACGGATAAAACATGCAATTTTTATAGTTTTTTCAAATTAATCAGAGATATGCGCTTTTCGGAAGCTTATCCCTAGAATCCAAATGCGAAATCCTTTGTTATTCATGTAAGCACAGAAAGAGCAGTAAAGTGGAGATCCTTGTGAGAATGTTTAAAGGTTCCATCGCTCATAGTTCAGTTATCTAAAGAAATGTTTCATCAACATGCGATGGAGACTTTATAGTATTCTACCTATAAATAAACTACTTTAGCAAATATATTTCAATTTGCAGCTTAATTTAGTGATGTCTACAGAGAAATGAAATGCATGCTGTCAATTCACTTGATCATACAAGATTAAATAGAGTTCTTGATTTCAAAACGTTAAAATTTAAATCTTCACTATTACATTGACATTGAAACATGAATATGTGCTTAGGGGAAACCACCCTACAGTAGTAGTATACCATTAAGCCATTTCCCTTTCAGGGTAGGCGTGACACTACCCAATTCGGGTAGTGTTTCTAGGTGGATAGTTTGCTTGTAGTTATAAATAACTACAAGTGTGGGCTCACCACACTCATTATATGCCAACAGCACGCAGTATTCTCGAATGATCACCCATCCAAGTACTAACCGCGCCCAACGCTGCTTAACTTCAGTGATCTGACGAGAACTGGTTTTTTCAGCGTGGCATGGCCGTTGGCCACAGTAGATAGGGAAAAATTCAACAGCATTTAAATGCATCAGTTTCCAAAAATAAAGAAAGATTATTATTTGTAAATAAAGCTTACATATTCAATTTCTTATTCTTAAAGAAAAAAATATCACGAAATTAATTACTTAGCTGTATTAAACATTTTTTTGCAACACCCACCTCGAAAGTACTCCGTTCCATGTAGCTAAATTATATGCAAAAGTGACTCATTCCGGATAACAATGCGGGAATAATATTGGCGCATGCGCAGGTCGATTCTTATATACTTTCCACATCAGCGGAATGTACGCGCATGCGCACTTTGCAGATAAGCAACTTTCCGCATCGCGACAATTCGGGGGCAACGTAGCAACAGTAGCGCTCAGTATCCAAGCGAACAGCTGATTGTCAAAAGAAGATGGACTTAAATAAAGATTCGAATCAAACTGGTGAAGAGTGTATTCCACCAGATAGCATATTAGTTATTTTCATATATTTCGACTTAATTTAATTAAAATTTCGTATTTTTAGAATTTGTTTTCGTTCCGCTGAGGGTTTCACCGCTTGCCCCCCCCCCCCCTCAACTGTAAATATTCTTTCTTTGTCTTTCTCTTAGTACAACTTTCTCGGAAGGTTGTTGCAAAAAATAGCTTGTGATACACGTGCGCACAGGCAATTGCTGACTCGTGTGATTTCAGCATTCGCCTTCAGCTCTTCGCACTCGCTTCGCTCGTGCGCTAACCTCCGGCTCGTGCTTCGAGCCTCCGGCTCATGCTGACTAATTTACACTCGTTGGCAATCGCCTATTTTGCGCACTTGTATCACAAATAGCTATTATTAGACCTGGTCAAGGGTATGATTTTGACACCTTTATCCATCAATAGATAATCGTTTCTGGTATTACTCCTGTGCAAGTCAGAATACTCAATTCTGGATAATTGTAATTTATCATTAGTATACTTACAATTAAAATCAATTTATTGAGTAAATAATAGTTGAAACTATGATTATTTCACAAAAAACGCAAAAGTTTAAATTATTTACATTTTTTTTATCTCTGATATTTCGTAAGATTGGTACGATTGGTATGAGATGTTTAATCTTCATTCAATTTAACCTGACTTGCGATGACAGAAAAGTGCAGCTTTTTTACATACCTTAATCCTAAAACATATATCTTTTTCGAAAGGCTCCTTAAAACACAATAAAAATTTATGAGCTTTGTAATAACTACTAATTTACACTATTTTTTTAGTTTGTTATTCAAAATAATTTGAATTTAAAAACTTCACGAATCAAAATAAACAATCAAACACAACCTTTAACTTAAAACAATTGCGTGACAGTCACAGAGCTGCCAATTTTGACAGAGACATTTTTTGTAATTTTCCGATTGTCTACTGTTGGTTATCTACTGTTGGAAAATGTAATATCCAAAAAAACTCCTTAAATATTTATAAATATTAAAGAAAGAACACTTTGTATTGATAAATATTGTTAATTAAGCTTCAAGCTTTGATTCGAATCTATAAACATGCCATAAAAATGTTTAATTAAATTAAAAAGTATGAATAAAGAAGAGGTGAAATTTTTTTTCAGGTTAAGAATAAATTTTTTGCTCTCACTCATTAATTAATTATAAAATTTCAATGAAACTTCGTCAAAAGATATAGTATCCTTGCTGAAACGTTATACTAACAAAAGTAATGAACATTTTTTGTCAGTTTTCCGGTTAATTAAGATTATCTACTGTAAATCATTATCTACTGTAGGGTGGTTTCCCCTACTTGTTAAAAATATATACCACATTTTTTCAAACTTGATTGGAAAAGTTTACAAACATTTACTTGCTGCATAATTCGAAGGATTAGTCGAAGCTCTGTTCAATTACCAGGAAAAGCTGTAATCACAACTATGCTTATAGTACTTATCCTTCTATGCTCTTTAAAATATTCTTCCATTTTTAAAACGAAAATTTTGAAAGCTCCTGACTTTCTTGCGAGCGGTAACGATTCTACAGAATTAAACTCCACACCTGAAAACTCTACACAATCATATTCATTTAACAAATTAAATATTTTTTATTTAAACTCAACACTGGTTAATCCTACACCGTAAAACCGGACATAATGAAACTCTTTACAAGAAAACTTTACACCAGATAATTAAATAAATAATTTTTTTAACCTTCCACATAATTAAATCCTACATCATAAAATTCTACACGAAGATTAATTAAATGTTGCGAAGCTTCAAAAGGAATTTTTGATTTTACGACTTTAAATTCTAGTTGTTTCAATTAAATTGAATCAAAAGCAAATGTAATTTTTTGGCGTTTAAGTATCTATAAGTATTTCAAATACTTACAGTCGGATTGTTTGGTGTTCTTTTTTTCTTTGAAAAATAAAAATGTCAATTCATGGTAAGAAATTAATTTTCGTATTGCCTGCTGTGTTGTATTTAAAAGGCCACGTATCACTTCTCGAATCCTACCATACCGTCTTTGTTTCAAACAACTCACGTCCACGCAAAATGAGATATCGAGTGGAGAAATTGGAAAATTAACTGGACCATACAAACATTCCTTCGTACGTTTTCGTTCATTTCCCTGATTTTAACAGGATATTTCATTTCGTGTGGACATGAGTTATATTGCAGTGCTGAATTGAATGGTGTAAAGCAGGCCTGCCCAAGTAGGGGAAAACTGCTCGTTCACCACATGTTCGAGTTCCACCACCACGTCCCTTTTCACAGGTCCAGAGGCTTGGGGGGTGGTCGCTGTCGTGAAGTTGAATGAATAGAGGTCGGTGGTGGTGTTAAATCCCCATCTGGAAAATGAGCAGTTTTCCCCTACTTTGGCAGGCCTGGTGTAAAGTCTCATAAAAAGTCATCCGATTTAGAGAAAATGGAGGGAATTTTTTTTCACTGGAGGCGCATGTTTCCTTAACTTTACACTACAAAAGTAAATTATTAAAGAGTATCAAACCATAATAGACTAAACAACGTATTTCGAAAAACCGTTTTTATTGGCTCAAAAGTATATCCCAATAAAATGGTTTGATCCAAAAAATATTGTCAGATTGTTTTTTAAAAAAGAACATAAATAAAAAAATTTCATCTATCCCATATAAAAATAAATGCAATCTAATTTGATTTATTCAGATCTTCAGAAATACAAAAAGAAATTAACGGCCTCAAATTCTTGAAAACGCGTACTGCAATGAACTACAGTAACGATTTATAGATTCTAAGGATTGCATTAATTAATATTCTTCAGGATTACATCAAAATAAAAAAAACAATTCATTAGCTCTGAGCTACAAAACTACGAAAATACAAAATCACACCAATAAAAATCATGATGCAAAAAATTCCAAGTCAAGTAAAAAAGTTATTTGCGCAATCAACATATTTTGTGAAATCAAAGTTTGCCAAGTAATTCTAAAAGATATCTACAATTTTTAATTTCTGAAATTGAAAAAATTGCAGAAATTTCCTCCGTAAGAAAATGAAAAATCTTGAAATATAATATTGATAAACCAAAATTAAGAAAAAAAAGAAACCTGTCGAAAATTGATTCAAAATTGTTTAGCAGTCGGCTTAATATTTTATGGGCTTCAGGTTGAATGAATTACTAAAAAATCGAATTTATTCAATAGAAAGTGCAAAATCTTTCAAAATAATCAATTAATTTAAATTTCGCAAGACATGCTCCTGAATATTCATTTAATAGCGTTAGGCGTTGAAAGTCAGTTACCACAAGCAGTTCAATACTGTAGGTTCCAGATCTTCTGAACTACTAAACAATAGATTTTTTTCAATAAAAAGTGCAAGAGCTTGAAACGAAATTAATGAATCCAAATGTCGTAAAATTTATTATTATATTGACAATTTTGTACAAATCGGTTTAATAGTGTAAGCTCCAGATCGACTATATTACTAAAAATATTACATTTTTCATGTTTTCTGAATCTCCTAAATTCATTTTATGGGTTCGAACAGTTCGAGAAAATATATTCGCGGTCATTATTTGCGGCGATTCACTACCGGGAATCTTGATTTGAATGGATGGAAATGAGTTCAGCTGTTATACTTTCACACTCTTCATAAAAAAATTGAAAAATAACCTTATTAAAAACCCATTGGCAAGAATGGCGCATGTTACCTTTTGGAATGCCCTTCATTAAAAAAAAAATGAATTTAATTTGGCTTCAGAAACATTTCAAAATTCTCATTTAAATAAAGAAAAACAATTCTTAGCCCCCCCCCCCCGAGAAGACTGAAAACTCTATACGTGCAAAATATGGAATGTGCGCCGGCCCTGTTTTCAAATGAAAATAATAGTCGGGATACCGTCGGATTTCCGTCGGATTCGCAATTGCGATGGAATATTGTTAATGATAATTTTTGTTCGAAATGATCTTTTGATTCCGAATCTGCGTAATACCCCTCTGACATTTATGACGTTCTCGACATATTAGCGATTAATTAAATTGTCATCGTGAATCAATTATTTCATTGCGGTGGATTATTTAAAAAACATTTTTTCTGCATTTTTGTAGAGGAATATAAGAGGAATAAAAGTTCTTTTGACATCTATCTGACGAGAGCAATATTTTTTGCAAAAAAAGCGCTAGTATGTAAAATAATGTAAAAAATTATTCGCATTTCTATGTTTCTATATTTTCAAGATCAAATAAAATAATTAAATTAATACTCATTAGAGAAGTATCAGGAGAACTTTTACTCCTTTTGTTCTCCTCTATAAAAATACAAAAGATTTTTTTAAATATTACACGGTAATGCAATAATTGATTAAGAATGAAAAGTTAATTAATCGCTAATGCCTTGAGAACGACAAAAATAACAAAAGGGTTTCACACAGATTTAGCATCAGGAAGTCATTCTGAGCAGGAATCATTAACAATATTTCATCGCACTGGCGAATCTGATGGAAATGGGTATGGCGTCCGGTCTATAATAATTCCAGTAAACATTCAATGCCATCTAAAATCGATTCCATTGGAATATTTCATTGTGTAATGGACCATTGTAGTTCTAGAGAACATGCGGATAATATTCAGTTATATCATTGAGGTCGAGCTCTGTGTAGGCTTAGTGGACGCTATTTGACACTGACCTGTTTTATAATTCAAGGCCAACCCAATTTCCTAATTTTTGCAATTAATCTAAATATGGATGATTGTCATTCACATTTACAATTGCAGCGCCACTTGTACTCACGTGCATATGCTTTCATTCTGGTGTTTGATGCTTTGGCGAAATTGACTGAATAAAGTTTACTCTTGATATAATTTCTACTTTGAAAATATGTTTCAAATTTTGTTTCAGTAAAATATTGACCCTGTTTTGGTACATCTTATCAGAAAATCTAATATATATTTCAAAATGTAATGCATTATGTAGAAACATTTTGTTTTGCCACAAGTTTAAAAATAAAGCAGATACTTATTTTCTTTCATACAGAACAGTTCTATATTCACATCATTCTTGCGATTTGAGTTTAAATTAATCACAAAGTGAAGTTTATATATGTGCTGGATTTTTTCTTGATATTTGTAAGAGATTCAATGACTCTCGTGTTCTCGCAGTCGCTATTATAACGAAAACCCTTAAGTGCAGCTCTCTCAAATGAAGTGTTCTTTGCTCTGTTCATATCGCGTTATTGACTTTTCTTGACGCTTTTGTTGATTATTTTTCTCTTTTTCCCTCGTATTTTCATTACTGTTTTTTTTATTCACTTGTACTTTCTATGAACTTATAGTTCTTAGACTGTTAGAAAATTCTGACTGAATTTTGAATTACATATGTTAGAAGTTTCTTCAGACTCTTGTTATTGAAATTTGAAGTAAAGTGTGTATAAAAATTCATGCAAGATAATTTAAACGTGTGCTAATTTAACGTGTAAAGTGACGTACAGGCCAGGTCAATATTTTGAATTCTGGCTGCGTTATTCTGTGAAATTACATATTAAATTTTTCTATGGAAATCAATTTTAAATGTTATTATACCACACTGTCAATTACCAGCGCCTACAACAATATGTATGTATGTATGTATGTATGTGTGTATGTATATATATATATATATATATATATATATATATATATATATATAAAGGTTCAAAAAAGCCTTTCCGTGTACAGAATAACGAATGTACTTGTTGCAGCTTTCATAAATGTATTCATAGAATTGAAAGATCGTGAAAACGATACCAGGAGACTCTGCGTGTATCAGCAAGATTTCCCTTGTGTCATAGGAAGAGTATTCATAGTATATTCGCCTTCCTCGAACGAAATACACTGTTTAGGGTCTTTTTATAGCTCTAATTATAGCTGCTTTTCAGAATGCTAAATTTTATCTAACCGGCCGTTACCTGACAAATGACTTGATAAACGCAACTGAGATTTGGCTTAAAGTGCGCTTCCATGCGTATAATTGTATATTTCAAAAATAAAATAGAATTCTATTATTTTGTACCATAATGGTTAGAATCAATGTTCCTTTTTTCTTTTATTTTAAGTTATTTTATTTATACCGAAGATTTTTCCAGAGAGAGAAAATTAATGACTTTTTGCATTCTCATCTAGAGAAGGTATTAGATTTGTGTAAAATTTGACCCCCCCCGGTTTTTGTCAAATGTCCACGTTTTGAGACCCCCTGAACCCAAAAAACAGGTTTTTACAAAATGTCTGTCTGTCTGTTAGTCTGTCTGTAGATTTTTAGTTTGTTAGCACGATAACTTTCAAAAGAATTAACCTATGGGATTGGGCTTTGGTATTGTAGTATCCGAACCCGTCGAGGCTCAGTGTGTAGCGCTTCGGCAGG
>CAKNYM010053592.1:352938-379508 GCA_932195095.1 Andricus curvator | reverse complement strand
AATTATATGTTATCTTAATAATTGTGTTCTCAAATTATTATCCCTCAGTATACTCTTCAAGTGTCTTAAAATAAAAGTCAAGTTCGTTAGCCAGCCATTTTGGATAAAAATTCAAAAAGTGAGCACATTTTGAAAATGTTTGAGAACACTTTTTTAAATATACAAAAATTGTGTGGACGCATATCAATAGTACTCAAAAAGGCGAACAAAATATTCTCATGACATTTTTCGATAAAATGAAAATTTTCAGAGTTACAGCATTTTCAAAATCCAAAAGAAGAAACGAAAATTAACATTTTCAGCCAAACAACGCACGATACCAGAAAAAGTCAAGAAAAAAAAATGTTTCTTTTTGCACGCCCTACAAGATTATCATAACGAATTTTTGAATTTTCTCAATAAATCGAAAATTCACATTTTTATTGCACAAAAAATAATGAAAAATCAAAAATTTAATTTTACGGTCATACTAGGCAAGATACGACAAATGATGATCAAACAAAAATTGTGCACTCAAAAAAGATCTACAAATTTGTTATTAGTCACTTTTTGATAGGATGTGTAGTTTTTGTTTTATTCGTAAAAAATAACATTAACAGTGAAAAAATTTGCCCGATAAGTGGACATATTCTCATAAAAACTTCGCTTATTTAATTTCTTTTTCAGCTCGTGTGTGCGTTTTCAAAATATTCAATTTTTTTTTATGTTCTCAATACTATTTCTAACGATTAAAGCAATAAAATAACTATCATTAATGCTCATGGTACTTGAAAATTTGTATTTTTACATTCTCATCCAGAGAAGGTATTAGATTTGTGTACAATTTGACCCCCCCCCCCACCGGTTTTTGTCAAATGTCCACGTTTTGAGACTCCCTGAATCCAAAAGCACAAATCATTTCAATAATTATTAAAAAATGTATCATATATATGTTCCAAAAACGACTTATATACGGAAATATACGCTGAAGTAAAGGAATTTCCTTCTTCATTTTAAATCAAAGACAAATTTAGTAATTTTTATCTGAAGAACATTGAACATAAAATATGGCCGTTTCGAAGCGCGACGATCAAATCGCGCGTTTTGGGTTTCTATTATACGATGAACAGAAACGAGTGTGGAGCGCGAGGTTTACGTGATTTTTAAACCAAATATTGAGCGCGAGTGTCTTGATGAGTATGTGTTCCTTAAGGTCGATAGAACCTTCAGTAAATTAGTTCTTCTTTTTATGTAAAACTGACATAATTAAACCAAAAGCAGGTCATAACGATGAAGCTTACTTAGAGAGTATTAGCCCACGAAGCGCGCAATAGCTAGCACACGAAGCGCGAAAACCTAGAGGAACCGAGCTTAAAGCGTCAGGCAAATGTGTCCGAGCGCGTAGCGCGAGCTGAATTCATTATCGAGCGCGAAGCGCGAGATCCAAAAGATGCGCGCCCTAGGCGCGCTCAAATTTGCGAGCGAAGCGCGCGATGAGAGTGCCCGCGAGGCGGGCAGATTTTTTTTATCAAGTTTATATTTCGGAAAAGTTCAAAGAAAATTGGTTACAAGTTTCTACACGCGATGCCCATATCGTGTGACATAAACCCTACTTTCCCCGAATACCCCACTCTCAATAAGCCTTCAGGTAATGATTTACTCTGATTTACTCAATCCCTTGGGGTTTTTAAGTCTCAAAAGTGTTCTAACGTTTGCAGCCGTTTCTAATAAGCTCTCGCATTCGTCTAAAAATTTGGTTAGGGGAGTGGAAAACTGCACAAAACCAAAAACTCCCGAGAGCGCAGCTAGTTACCGATAGACGAGTTTGGATGTAGACTTTCGATAGCATCGAGTGTCACGAACGGTCACCCATCCGAGCGTTAACTGCGCTCGTCCGTGTTCAACGTTTGAGCCTCTCAACAAGTCGAAATTACCACTCATCTACTGCCTGCATTTAAGTGTTCCTCTATTTATAAGTGATTGATCATTTACGGGGAGGTATATTTTTGACCAATTTCGAATTATTAAGCGCGCATTCTCCTACAATTTTAATTATTTGTATCTACAAAATTGTTGCCTTTTCTTTTCAGTTTAAAACTTGTATTTTATTAAGTTAAGATTTCTACTGTGCAAGCACGAGACGCAGTATCTGCATTTTTTTTGTATCTTCATGGCACGTGTCAGAATGTTCCTTATACTATCAAGTTTTATACTTTTATTGCTTGTGACGATAGTGAATTCCAGAAAAATCGAATAATTCAGGAAAACAGTTATACAGTGCATTATAACATGTATCTCAATTTTACTGTAGAAATTTAATCTGGCAATAATATTAATTATAAAAGTGGATCAATGTTGGCACATTCAGAGGACACCTTCGGGAATGACGTCGAATAGTTTAACGTTTTAATTTACAGCAAAGCAACCATTTTGTTAAGTGCGGCACGAGGCTATTACGTATATATTCTTGACATAACAAGACAACGTGGATAAAGTGGACAGAAAAAGCTGTGCTTATTGAAAAAAGGACTTAGGTAATACATTATATAAAAAGGGATAGGAAACACGAGAAAAATGGATGCTTATGTTTGAAAACTAGATATCAACAACTTTGACAGTAGTCGATTACATTTATAGTTTTAAGCCATTATACATATAAGATAATAAAAACATATAAAATAATTTAAGGAATGGATGGATATATTTTTAATTTTTCCAAGAATTATCATACATTTTGAAATAAAATAACTTTGATAGAGATTCTGATCGTATTCTACTGATTACGAATTTTTTATATCTGTAAAAAATAATCCATTTAATACCTGTTCACTTTTTAAGTAATAAGTTATATTGGTATTTCTTCAACCTCATTAAAATGATTTTTAAAAACGAAGTGTCTCATCGACTCGAAACTTGGGATGAGTTGTCAAATATTTTTCATGTTTAGCCAGTCGCCCTGAGGTTTCGGGACGACTGGACGTCCATCCCCTTTTCCAACTCCGCAAATGTTTCGGGACTACGAGACGCAGCCTTTTATTAAACGTTTGTATTTATTGAAAATATGAATTAAAATATTATTATTATTCTTAGTTGAAATTTCCCTATAGTTTTTCACGAAGTGTCTACAATCAAAGCACATCGAAAATATATTTGTTCTACGCTCACTGAATTTTGGTGAACCTAGCCGCCCTTTCATATTTTGTATTTTGTGTAAATATGTATTCTGAAATTTATAAAAATTTTATTTTTTAGGAAAATATAAAACAACAACAATGTTGCTCCAAAATTTATTTTAAAATTAGTTTTAACCTACTGATTTTCTATTATTTAAAAAAAATTAATGCTTTGTATATGAGGAAGCAAATACATTTGCTAAGAAGAAGCAAAGTGCCCATGAAATGTTCATTAAACTCAACAAAGATGTCGATTTCCAACTATCAGTTACTCTTGACTAATTATTGAAAAATAAATTCTAATTTATGTACTGTAAACTGATACGTTACGACGATTATTTTTAGGCAAGAAAAATGTTCTATTTGGGTTTCTTTTTATTGATTTTACTCCGATTTTCTCAACACTTTCATTTCGCACTGCAGTCATCATGACGTCAGAGCCTCACCTAACATTGGTGAAACCTTCCCCGAAATATGGTTAATTTTTCGTCCTTCCAAAAATGTATGTGCAACAAATTTTATCTCTTGTTTTTGATGTGCAGCTATTGATAATAATAGTCTAACTTGTTTGTGTAGAGTAAACTGGTGGAAGAAATTTTTTTTTCCGAAATAACCTTCGAAGTACGGAACCTTATGTTGCATGTCCACGCGCATGACTTAATATCTACAGATTCTAACCCCTAATATCTTAGATAACTGTCCTATATTTGAATATTTAATATGTTCATACCTAACATCTAGAATATCTAGATAAATGGAAGGTAATAGAAAAATGTTTGAAAAGAGGATTAGGATAATAAATGATAAAACAGGATATAAAATTTATTTTATACTCGGAAAAAGTCTGTGCAGGTCGGAATGCCTAAGTTTCTGGTTCAACCTGATAATGACATAAAGGATCTTCTAAACTTTAGTGCCATCTGGGAACAGAAATAAGATGGAAAGTGATAAAACAAGATAGAAAAGGATAGAGTCGTTTTAAAGAGGATTATAATAATATGATATAGTGGGATGGATATGGTTACAATTCTTTTTATTGTAAAGAGGATAAGGATATGAAGTCGAGATGTGGATTAGAAAGAGATAGAATTATTGGAAAAGGAATTAGTTTGAAAAATTATAAAACATAAAAGTGACTAAGATTGTTGAAGAGAGAAGGTCAGAATAGTTAAAAAGAGTGGTACAGCAGAATACAAATGGATTGAATTTTAGGAAGGATGTAATATGTAGGAGTGGAGTGGAAATAAATTTTGGCAAAGTGTAGATAAATGGAAACTACTTTTGTAAAAAAGCCGTTGAAAAGAAAGATTAATACTGATGAAATTGGGTAAAATAGAGAAAAAAACGTTCTTACTTCTCTCGGTCCTATTTGGCCCTATTCCAAAATTCCTGTTTTCTTTCTACACATTCTCTTAGCAGGGATACTTAAATTAGATTTTCTCCAACCGAGTACATTTTCTTGAGACAAGAAAAATTTTCTTGGATAAAGAAATATTATATCGCCGTATTCGTTACCAACATTTGCTTGAATCAATAATATGCTATTTTTGTCAACACTCACCTCCAAAAGTAAGGACTTACATGATTTCCATTGATCTGCAAAGTGTGCAAATATTCCACCAGACTGTTTGAGAATATTATTGGCGCATGCGCATTTTGAAACGCAAGTCTATTTTGCGAATCGATGCCACGGATGCGCGTGCGCACCTCGGAGATAAGTTACTTTGCGTACCGGCAAAATTAAAATATTCTTAAAAATTGTTTTTAAAAATTATACACAAATTTGTCTAAAAACCACAATACGGGATCGACAATTTGGCGAACAAGTGTAATAAAGAGCTAAATAATTTTCTCGGTTGGTTTTTGCAAAAAATAACATGCGATACACGTGCTCACAGTCAATCCACATGTATGATTGAACCACTTGCATTTAGCTCATGCTGCAAGTTTCACAGTCGTCGGTAATCGCCTTTTTTCTGCATTTGTATCAGAAATATCTATTCCGCGAAGTCGTTCGTATATTCAACATTAGTAAGGAAGCCAATTGAATTTTAGCTTAAGAATTAGCTCTCGAGTATGAGCAGAAAGAAGAAGAACCAATCGATATCCATTTTGCTGCTTTGTAGATAGAAAAATAGTTATCGATTAGTTCTTGTATGGGCGTGGATTGCAGAATTAAACTATCTCGTTATCACGCGTGAAAACCTTCGCGAAAAAGAGAGGAACTTCAAACTAATACAATTTTTAGCGTTGATCTTTTTCTCGTGTCCTATATTGGAGGTTATAGTCTTCGAGTCATATCAATTTTTCATCCACCACGTGACAATAAACGTGAATGTAATGAAGCTGCGAAACCGAGTTTCGAAGAGTCGGCTTCCGTTTATTGATTTCGGCCTAGAGCCGGTTCACTATACGTGAATGTGGGCCATGCTGGGTTGATGCACTGGATACATAGATATACTATACACGTTTACACGTTGCATATCGTCTTACATTTCCAGGCGTGTTCCATAGAAGCCATGATGATTGCCAAAGAAATAAAATATGTCCTTCCTTCATGCACATTTTCAAAGAGAGATCGTTCTCAGAAAATTGAGACGTAAAAGCTATGCATCTCAAACCTCACCCCATCTATGAAAAACTCGTTACTTCCGAGCAGAAACTTTCAGAGGGCACTCGATCCTCGAGTTTTTATTTCATTTTTATTTCGTTTTTATTCAAATGTTCGAATTCAACATGCTGATATTCAATTCCCGTGAATCTTGCTTAAGCATAAACTTAGAGTATCATGGGCTCATTACCCATTGAAACAACCATAACTTTTTTTTCTCAATTCAATAAAATAGTTTTGTTGACCGTATTGGGTTGATTTCAGAAATCATTTTGGTCAAATGAACAACATTTTTGTTTAGTTGACCAAATTCGTTTGCTTCAGTCAATCAGAGTTTTTGGTTGAATGGTTTTGTTGATTTTAGAAAATATTTTATTGGGTCGGATCAATTTTTTGGTTGGATCTACCAAATAATTTAAGAGAGCATTTTACTAGAAGCAAGTAAAAGATTTGGTCGATTCAACCAAAATATTTTGTTGAAAGCATCTTAAAACTTACAGACTTATGGACTTGGTAGGATCGCGTATACTCCAACTCAAGATGACAGTCCACGTGCGAGAGTTCGTAGCGTCGCGAAAAAAAAAACATAAAAATATAATCCGATTGCTTTTGCATCTCGGTGATCCTTATGAAAATAAGTGATCTGGAAACAGAATCGATTGGGATTAATTGATTATATGAAAAATACACAATATTACTTGAATCTGTTGGATTACCTAAGATAGTGTGATTAAGTTTTTTTTATAAAAGAGGAGAACGATTTTGTGAATCAAATAAACAAAGGATCCTGCATAATTTATATTTGAAATGTCTTATCATGGAATTGTCTCGTTTTGTGATATTTAGTAGTTGACTAAACTACTAAATATTTCACACAAGATGAGACAATTCCATGAAAAGCCATTTACAATGTAAATTGTAATGGGTCCTTTATGGTTAGATGAACTACAAGTTTTGGTTAAATCAACCAAAATATTTTCTTAGCGCAGCAAAAATACTCACTTGAAATAACTAAAATATTCTCCAGGATGGAGCAAAATATTTGCTTAAATTAAAAAAAAGTTGTACTTGCATCAACTAAAATATTTGCTTGGATCAACCAAAATATATGGTATAATCAACCAAATTTTACCAAACAAAAAATTGTCTTGGGTCAACCAAATATTTTATTGTCCATACAACAACATCCATATTCTAGGGTTGATTCAACCAACATTTTTTTCATTCAACCAAATCTTTTTCTGAGTGAATGAGTGAAAGTATTTGTTATTATTTAGCAAAGACGTTTGAAAGATTTTTTTGAGCCTGTAAAGGTATAGAAGTATTTTTTACAAAGTGTAATCAAGTTTCGAGACTTTTAAAATAAAAACATCAGTTTACAATTCGACTGAATTCAATCATGCCTATAATTAGCTGTTTCCGTGTTTGGCGATCATGTGAATCCGCGCACGATCGACCATTTAGATTCCAAATAATTGCTCCGGATAATTTAGTCGATCTGATAATGATAGTTACCTTGGTCATTTTATTTTAGAGGAAGGTTAAGGTCAGAATACGCGTGCGGCTCGTACAATGTGATCGCAGCTATCGCACAAATCTTTGCAATTGCGCAATTCAGCATTACTCCTGTTTTTTCCAAAGGTTTCAATGTAGCTTGCTCAATCAGATGATTAAGTACAAAATCTTTTAACCGTATTAAATCCTACTATTTTCTGAAAGCAGTTCTGGCAGTTCGCAGTCATTTATGAAAAAATAGAAATATTTCATTAAAATAAGCTTCCATTCTATGATTTTTCAAGTTTATTTCCCAACCCGCCAATGTTAAATTTTATGATTTCATCTCCTTTTTCGAGTAAGAGTAGTAGAGTGTCATCAAATATCACCGATTGGCACATCAAACTGTAAAATTGTTTAACAAATATTTAGAGTGGACTTAAACAATTTTTTTAGTATCAAACAAATTTATTTTCGCATGTAGAACTAGAATTAATAGTATTATTTTCAGATATTGTAAAGTATTGTAAAGTATTTTAGCTTTTTAATTTCTTATTTTTGTTTTTTAAGAAAATCTATTTGATCATGGAAATGGAAAAAATGGCTAGGACTTAAATTTCAAAACTTTTTGATAATGAATTAACTTGCGAAATAATTAAGCGTTTCCACTCTTCGTTGGCTCATTTTATAAAGGTAATTTTCAATATTGATTTTGTATAATTGATTTTCAAAAAACTTGAAAACGCAAACATTTTTTTTTGTGTGTATGACTGACTTTATAAAATACAAATTATTTGTCTACGTCCACCTGAAAACGGACAGGATTATCGCATGTATTTTAGAAGTAAAAAAAACGCTAATGCGTTTTTGGGAAGCAGGGTCAAAATGGCCATTTTGGGTTTTTATGTGGGAATTATACATTGACCTTAGCTCTATCTTTTGACATAATTCTCATTGCCCTGGACGAACCATTAGTGGATGTATTTTGCGTGAAAGTATGAAATCTAACATTCATTTATCTTAGAAATGAAACTTGCTTTCTTATAAATAATTGTATGCATTGAAATCAGAGCATGAAGATAATCACAAGTCAAAATTAGGTTTTCAAACTAACTCCTTTCCGACTCATTAGAGACAATTACACAACAAAGGAAAAAAGAGGGAGAAAAAGGAAAGAGTCAACTCAAACCAACTTCTCACTTTTTCCTTATCCTTTCTCCGACTTTTGTATACTGCTAGGGACCAATATGTTCCGAAGCCAATTTATGCCTCCTTATCAGGAATTATTTAGAGGAAAACTACAGATATGAATAATAGAACTTATGCTGATTAAAATTCACATAATGCCTAACAATAAAAACAATAAACCTTCATAGCAAAAGTTACTTGATCGAATTCTCCAAGGATTTGTAAAAATTTAATTACGTATAAAATTTCTTTTTTATAACAAAAACAAATAATAAATGTATCAAATGAGCTGATAATAATAATTTATTCATTAGCATTTTATACTTAGTTTTTCTATTTTTTTCAGTTTTTTATTATTCTTCTTTATATTGGGTTTAATTTTTATAGTAGGTTTTTATATTCATTTCTGAATAATGATAGTGATTTTTAGAAAGAATTTCTATGGTTTATTTCTCCTTTTAGGTTGTGCGAATTCTTTTAACATGCGTTTTTGTTGGAATTGCAACGATTCTAGCGATATCCATAAGTGCCAAAAGTGGGTGAACAGAAGAGAGGCTCGTTGCTCTCTTCTCTGGCCCATGGGCAAAGGGCCTGAGGACTGTTCAACACAAATTAATTCTGTCGTGACAAGCCGTCGGGTAACACGCAGATGTAAAGACTCTTAAGCTATAAAGTGAAGTTCCAGTTTTCAATTCCGTTCTAAAGTTTCCAGTGTTTTATCACAGTTCTTTGTACATCCAAATATACAGTCTATACTATTACTACCTCCGATTAGTTTCAACAGTTTTTACGATTGAGTCGTAGAAGTCGACTCACTGTCCAAAGTAAAGCTATCTATAAAAAAGGTCCTCGTAAATACTTCTGTCTCTAACAATTTCCAAATTCTGGCAATATCTAAAAGGTTTCATGCTTTAAAATCAAATCTTGCCTTTCTGACATATTTTAAGAATTGAAAAAAGTGGCCTACATTTCTATTGTTTTTAACTTTCAGTTTCTGATTTTTCAATATGAATTTAAATAAAACTTTCTTAATTTGAGACTGTGATCTCAGAATAATATTTTTCGCTTTTTTCAAAAAGAAAAATATTTTTTAACTATATTGTTCAATTAGTGTTGTAATTATGGAAAAAATAGTGTAATCTATTGTCCTGATTTATGTCTAGGCAGTTCACCTTTATACATTTCTTAATTTTTTTTATTGCTATTTCCCGTTTTTCATAAATAATGGATTTTAGCGAAATTGATAGAAGTTTGGGAAATGAGATGAATATATGATCAGCTAATTGGATACATTTATTATTTGTTTTTTGTTATAAAAAATAGTTTTTGCAAGTAATTAAATTTTCACAAATCAATGGAGAATTAGATCAAGTAACTTGTTCTGTAAACGTCTATCGTTTTTATTTTCAGGTATTATGTGCATTTTAATTAACATAAGTTCTATATTAATAATGCCTGTAGTTTTCCTGTAAATAATCCCTGATGAGGAGGCCTAAGTTAGATTCGAAACATGTTGGCCCCTAGCAGTATAAAATAAACGGAGAAGGAATAACGAAAGAGTGAGAGGTTTGTTTTTGTTGACTTCTTTTCTTTTTCTCCCTTTTGTTTTTCCTTCGTTATGTAATTTTCTCTAATTAGCTGGAAAGGAGGTAGTTCGGAAATCTAATTTTGATTTGTGAATTTTTTTATGCTCTGATTTCGTTGCATAAAATCATCCATAAGAAAGCAGGTTTCGTTTCCATCTTAAATTTTTTTTAAGTGCAGACACGAAACTTAAGATTCGTTTCAATCTGCAGGCTTTGCTTATGAATATTTTTGAGAGTTCTTTCAATTGAGGCTATACAATTTGTTGTGGTTTTTGGGAGTTCCAACTTCAAAAGTACCCATGTGCCTCATTTTTCAGTCTAGGGGGTGGGTTCGTTCTGGGCCTAAAATGCCGGGAATTCATCTGGCTATGTGTTATTATAAGTAAGTAAGTCCATAGTGACAAACTGGTTCCGTTTTAGTTGGACGTGCATTATTATTAATTATTTATTATTATCATTATTTTAACCTATGATACAAAAGGTTATTACAAAGATTTTTGATTGAGAATTTGCAGTCTTTTAGAGACTTTTAAGCGCTTGTTGAAACTGGGTCAGGAAACTTTTAACCATTTTATGACATCATAATATGGTGATAAAAAAAGAATCCCTTATCACAGATTTAATATCACGCAATCGTCTAAAAATATTTTTTGGTCTTTCCAAGTTAAGAGTGCACGACTTGAGAGCCATCTGCCGCATTGCGTCTGGAAATTTGCCAGCCTACGAAGGGCTTTTCAGCTGAGAAAGTATAATAGAGCGTATGAGGGATGAATAGTGTCGAGCTGCATGTTTCACAGTGGTGTATTACATTTCATAATTTACAAGCTTTTTCTTAGCTTATCTTTGCTTAAGAACACAGCTTTCTTGTCTTTTATGTACATACTACTCACTGCGAAATATTGAACTGCATTTTCCAAGAGTTGATAGAACTCCTAACAATACATGCTTGAAGTTCCTCATAGGAATAATGAAATGCAGTCACTTTAAATAATAGTTAAACAACATAATCTTTTTTTTTAATTTGGTATTTTTAATTGCCTATCCATAAAGTAAATAAAAATTTTTAAAGGCGGAAGTAATGGATGCACAATCAATTTAGAAATCCATCAATTTATATCCCACAAGAATATGGAGAAACATGAAAATATCTTAATAGGGTCGCTGCATGATTTTTAACAATTGCATTTTTTAATAATAAATTACCTCATCTTTACATTGGTAACAGAAAATGTGGCTTAAATTCTTTATTTCTGAGGAAATTGAAAAATAAAATATAGTGACTGACCGAATTTATTTCAAATCGGGCAGGCTGTGCAAACTTAAGTCACAGAATCGTTTTGTGATAAAATACTTTGTTTTTTTAAGGATGTTAGATGTCACATATTTCACCGATTAGACGGAATTTTTTTTATTTTATGAGTATTAAAACTATTAAAGTTGGTGACGCAGTTTGAATATCTTCGAACTCTATTTTCTCAAAAAGGCCGTCGTTTTATTTTTTCTTGATTTTTTGAAAGTTGGTACTAATATGGTGCATATATTCCAGAAGAGGTTATCTTCTGCCCGTGTCCTGGAGAAGAGAAAATTGGATTTCTTTTTATGGAAACTGAAAATTCGAATTTTTTGCAATAACGAGACGAGAGATGAAAAAAAGATGAAAAAGCAAAGTTGGTCCACTCGAAAAGTTCTAAAAAAATTTTTCTTAGAACTTTTCTCTATCTTGCTTTCTTTTTCGAAATTTTCGCTAAAATATGAATAAAGTTAACTATAATTGTATTTTTCTTAAGACAACAAAATTTTCCAAATCTTTTTTTTTAACTCATAACATTAAATTTTGTTTACAAATTTCTAGAAAATTTTATTGTTTTATGAAAAATACAATATAGCCGACTTTATTCATATTTGATCAAAAACTTACTTTTTTAGAAGCTTTCAAGTGGAACAACTTTCCTCTTTCAACTTTTTTCATATCTCGTCTGGTAATTGCAAAAAAACTGCGCATTTTAATTTTTCATAAAAAGGAATCCAATTTTCTCTTCCCCAAAACGTATAGGCACAAGATTATGTCTGCTGGGATATATGTAGCATATTAGGAGCAATTTAAAAAAAATCAAAAAACAATCAAAAGACGGCCTTTTTAAGAAAATTGAGTTTAAAGATTTTCAGAAAAACGGCCGCCATTTTGTCCATACTTCAGCACTTTAAACAAAAATCTTTAAAAATTATTTATAAACTGCGTCACCAACCTTAAAAGTTCTAATACTCATAACTTCGTAAAAAGAGAAATGTTTATAACGTATTTTGTCCGAAACGATTCTGTGACTAGAGCATGCGCAGCCCGACCGATTTGAAATAAACTTGTTCTGACTATATTTGCATATTTCAAAATGTACGGATTTTAGAATGAAAGAAAAAATAGAGACTTCACAAAAACTCATTTGGGCCGTTCAAAAAATACGTAACGTCTTAAGAGGGGAGGAGGGTCATCTCGAGCATTATGTCAATGTTAAACTTACACACACCTACTGTAGTTAAAATGGTGATCTATTTCTATATTTTAAGTTAAAATTGAATAACAAATGAATTATTTTGCAACGAACCTATTGTATAACATTTGGTGATAAATACTAGAACAGTTCTGCATATATAAATGCCTATTATTTTGAAATTGTACAATATTGAACATTTTGAATTTCAAAGTACCCGCATGTTCCTTATGGATATTTGGTTTCGGTTGTAGCACTATACAACATAATAAATTGGGCCAATTTAACCGAAGCCCAATTTGCATAAGGAACGTGCAGGTAAATTGAAGCATTTGGCTAATTTGAAAGTTTCTGAACGTATTCTAAATTTTTTTTTTATTTTCTATATAAATTCTACTTAATATCTTGTTTCAAGATTATTTTTTTTTACTCTGGAAGATTTTAAATTTTAATTTCCTAAATTTTAAAACTATATGTTCATGACTGTTCATGATTTTATGGGCGGCTTACAGTTTATAAGTTTTAGATTTTTAATTTGTGAAATTTCAAAAAAATATATGTATAATTAAAAATGTAGGAAATTCAACCCCTTCACTGTCAGTGACACATATATGGGCAAGAAAAGGTCGTGCCACTTTTGCACCATGACACATATGTGGGCATTTAAAAGAAAATTATTTAACGTCAACCAACAGCCATACCACGCTGAAAAAACCAGTTCTCGTCAGATCACTGAAGTTAAGCAGCGTTGGGCGCGGTTAGTACTTGGACGGGTGACCATTCGAGAAAACTGAGTGCTGTTGGCACATCGTGGGTGTGGTGAGCCCACACTTGTAGTTATTTACTATAAGAAACTATCCACCTAGAAACACTACCCGAATCGGGTAGTGTCACGCCTACTCTGAAAGTGAAATGGCTTAATGGTATATATAAATATATATAAATATATATATATATATATATATATATATATATATATATATAGCCGATTTAATTGTCCTTCAGTATATTAGGGTTCTTTGTGCCGCTGATTTCAAATCTGATGTTGTATTTTTAAATGTTGAAATGGCGGACATGAACGAATAAAAATGTTCCGATTTTGATCAAATGGGTGGTACTTAAGTTTTTGGGGTCGCTCAATCGAAATCTGGTGTTGGATTTTCAAAACTCGAAATTTCGGATCCAATATGGCGGAAATAAATTATTAAAAATGTTCGGACCTTGATAAGATTGGTGATACTCATGTATTTGGGGTCGCTGAGTTGAAATCAGGTGTTGGATTTTCTAAATTCTAGATGGCGGCTCTAATATCGCGATTTCGGTTTAGTGATCCCAATAACCTAAGTATCGTAAATTTTATCAAGGTCCGAATATTTTCATGTCCGCCATATTGAATTTTGAAAATCCAACATCAGATTTCATTTTAAAGACCCAAAAAAACGTAAATATGAGAAATCCGATCAAGTTCTAAATATTTTTGATAAGTGTGGATCGGCACAATGGATCCGCCTTTTTGAATTTTGAAAATCCAATACCAGATTTCAATACAGCGACCCCAAAAACCTAAGTATCACCAATTTTATCAAGGTCCGAACATTTTTAATAATTCATGTCTGCCTTATTGGATCCGCCAGTTTGAATTTTAAAAATCCAACATCAGATTTGAAATCAGCGATTGCAGAAACCCAAGTATCACCAATTTTATCCAGATCCAAGCATGTTTTCTATTTCATGTCCGCCATATTAGATCCGCCATTTTGAATTTTGAAAATCCAACTTCAGATTTGGATTCAGCGACCCCAAAAACATTGACCCTGCATATATGACGTGATTCTGAAGTGTTTTTTCTCGAAAAAAATTTAGGCACGATATGTTCTTTTTCGCCTGACTATGAAGGGGTTAAGGGGTTTCAGCTTTAAAGGTTTTAAGTTTGTGCAATTCATTTATAATTTCATACCTTTTATTGGAGCATTAGTAAAACTTAAAATGGAAATGTATGAATTCCAAATTATTGAACATTTTTCCTTTTTAGTTTTGAAAGCTTTCAAATTTATTCGATTGGATTTTAAATGTCTTAAATTTAAAAGTTAATTCTTTAAGACTTTAAATTTAGCAAGTTTTTATAGTTAAATGCATGAACTTTCATAAGCCTAAAAATGTCAATACTTTAATTATTAATATTTTTAGTTATAAATTTGAAACTTCAGTCGATTGGACTTTAAAAGTTATTCATTAAAATTGTTAATTTTTAGGATTTCATTATGTTTCCAGTATTTATAATTTTATTTTAATACACGAAGAGTTTAGGCACACCGAAAATATTTTGCCTGTGCTCACGGAATTTTGGTAAACCTGGACAGGGCCTTTAACGAAAATCAAAAAATAGAAACATCAGTACTATAATCATTATTTACCTGAAGAGAACAGTTTAGATTTGAATAACCGGGACTTTTGTTTCTTTTTTATTTAAGTGCGGGACACAGGGAATCAATTGAATTATCTAAATTAATCAAATCTCCCAGATCTTGAGAAGAGATTTTTTATAATAGGTTTAATAAAGTTTGGAAGGAAATGAAGGGAATATTAAAAATCTGATTTTGAAACTCGACACCAGCATACTTGAAGAGGGAAAGATAGACTGAAAATGAGATAAAAGGAAGGGAAAAGACAGAGAGCCGTCGGGCGTTGCTAATTTCTTTCCGGTGTCGCGAGTGCCAAGAAGTTTTGGCGTGGTTGGAGAAATTCGGGCTACGCGAGACATCTCACACCATGTTCACTGCATTTTAATCAGATTACACTGCTTTTATTCAGATGGCTCATTACCTGCATACATCGATTTCTTTCATCGCGGTGCATTTTCATGTTCGCATTTGCCAAATAGTATTATTTAGATTATCATCACTAGTGGTAAACTAAGGTGACGTACATTATATTTTCTCAAGCATGCTCCGTTTATTATTTTTTAATTACGATGTTACGTGTCGATATGAAAGACCTTAAAACCCACTTCCTTGAAATTCGAAGGTCTTGTTAAATATGCTTAGTACCGTACCGGGAGATGTTGTAATCTATCAGTTAACTAGAAGAATTTTGCATTGGATTTCTAGTTTATTTACTAATTTTAATTAATACCACGCTCAAAACCCCAGTTCTCGTCAGATCACTGAAGTTAAGCAGCGTTGGGCGCGGTTAGTACTTGGATGGGTGACCGTTCGAGAATACTGCGTGCTGTTGGCACATCATGGGTGTGGTGAGCCCACACTTGTAGTTATTTACTACAAGAAAACTATCCACCTAGAAACACTACCCGAATCGGGTAGTGTCACGCCTACCCTGAAAGGGAAATGGCTTAATGGTATACTTACTTACTTCAAAAGACTTGACTAAACAACTGAAACGTTTACTTCTTTTTAATGAAAAAAGAATCCTTTCATCAACTTCTCCCATGCCAACAATAGGGTTTCTATTATGCCTTAAAAAAATTGTTTATGAATTTATAAGTTGTTATAAATTTTTAATTTATGAGGATTCTTCGTTACTTATACCATTCTAAAAATAACTTACAATAATTTAAAGGCAAAATAATTGTTTTCTACAACAAACTGATATACTGGCCGCTTAACTTAGAAATAATCGAGTATTTTTTTAGACCCGTAAAAAAACACGAAAATTAGAATGAAATTATTCTTTTTTTAGGAATTTATAAAAATTGATAAAGAAATGCCTTTGCAGTAACAGTTTTGAAAGTTAGAACAATGAAAAATTTTCATTTTTGAAATTCAACAATTTTGACAGTATAACGTTTCAAACCGATTAACTGTCAACACCAATTAATTGGAGAGATTAAAAACTCAACTATATGATAATATCTACAGTTGAATAATAAATAATTTAGCGTTCGAATCTGTAAGGTTAAACAACTCGAAATCGGTTCAAAATTAAATGGTTTTCATATTTAAAAGTGAACAATTGCAATCGTGCAAAATTATACTCTTTAAAATTCGAAGCATTATTAGTTAAACAATTATAAATTTTGGATTAGAGCTCTATAAATTTACTGAGGAATAATGTTGCATGTGTTATGAAATTGCATCCTTCAAAGTAAATGTTAGTTTATGTAAATTGAAGATCAACTCATAACCTATATAATCGCATCCAACTTAAAGCTTCAAGCACTTATTTAGATTCTAAATAAGTGCGTTTATTTCGGGAAAATTTTGTTATTGGAGGGAGGGGGTCGGCAATACCTCTGCTTGCCGTACATCAAACAAACAAAAAATTAACTTTGAAAGCTTGCATTTTTTTATTTTAATAACCAGGATACACGTTTGAAAACCGGGAAAAAGCCACGAATGGCCAGAAATATATTTCTTGCTGAAATTACCAGTGTGCCGCTGTATTTGTTTGTATCTTGCTAAACAGAAAACCAATTAAAAAATCAGCTGCGTTCCGCGTGTGAGGAATTTTTAAAAATCCATTCGGGGCCCTCTGTGCATCCTGCTGATTCAAATAAATTCATCCAGGCAAACAATTTTCTTTTGAATTATAAAATAAATATATTTTTTACCTCTATTTCTGCCGTCTGCTGTATGTTGTTTGTACTATCCCGGTTATAAAATGCTAAGATGACGAGAACTAAAATGCCTGCAGCCACAATCGTCCTGCGAATCCCAGCCAGGATGTGACGTCGTGGCGTCATCTTTTCCCTGGGAACGCTCTTCCTTCGGTACTCATATCGGACTGAAACAAATAAACAAGCAATGCGCACTGATTATTATCCGACCATCGTTATGACTTTTACGTCCGTCAGCCACTATTACACCTTGTAAAACTGCTCGTTATGTAAGACTCTTAAAAAAACTAAAAAAATACTATGAAATTGAGTTTTTGCGCAGTAGTTTTTTTCACATATATATATATATATATATATATATATATATAAATTTGGCTTCTTAATCGAAGATTCTGATCGATTTAATAATGCATCGAATTAAATTCTGCTAGAGCTTTACTCGCTAGGATTTTTGAATGTATATTTCTTGTTTTTTTTTTCGCAATTCAATAGATCAGAGTTTTAGGCCTAATAAATCCGAGTTAAAATGAAGCTGTTGAAAAGGGATTGCAGTACCAAAATGTTCAAAATATATCCCGTTCAATTTTTACAAGTCGACGCCTCCATTCAATACGAGTATATGTGCTAACAGCGCTCTGTATGAGACTATTCCCTATGCTTATACACAGCGCATAGTCTCATACACGGCGCTGTCAGCACATAGAATCATATTGAATGGAGGCGTCGAAGTGCTCATGGGATTTATGTTCCAAGAAGATCCTGCTGTAATAGAATTAAAGTACCACAAAAGTTTACAATATGCTCGACAATATGTCTAGTCTCAGTCGAATGTTTTTGGACCGGAAGTTCCATGAACACTTGCGAAAATTAAAAAAAAAAAATAAATTGGACTGTACTAATAAGTTTGTCCCAGAACTTAATTCTTACATGCAGCAATTTAAAAACACATTCACTTGGACTTTTTCGCTACTTTTGCCCTAAAGACGTCCTGCTGAATAAAGATGACATGAGCGCACTTGTAAAAAATTTTAAAAGAGAACAAAGTAACTTTTCTAGTACATTTGTCCCTATTTGGACTTTTAAAAATTTTAAAGAAATGTTGTTACTTTATTTAGATATTCACACATTGAGAAGAAGATGCCTGATGAAATCTGTACATTACATTTTTTCTGCTAACTTTGAAACTATTCGTATCAGATTTCTGACTGAAAAATTTTGAACTTTGAGAGTTTTAAGCATCTAAATATTACCGATTCAATTAATGCAATTTTATATCTCTATAATATGGAATACATCACAAATTAAAATACAAGGCTGGTACACTGAAATTAAACCATATTCATACATACATTTTTAAGTTCTTCAATATTTTTTTTACAAAAATTGAAAATAAAGATTTAGTTAAGAGAGATTTAATGTACTCCTATTTCATTTCGGTTTTAGAATAATAGAAAAATAATTGAACGTATAAATATACTTAGAAATATAGTACTTTCTGAATGAGATTCTTTTTGTTATGAATCTAGGTTTTTATTCTATAACTGGACACTATATCGTACATCCATGTCATTAAATTCTGCATGGCAGTAAACGTAAACGAGCAATAACCCACTTTACGATTCTATTTTTGTTGGCGTTCATAGAAAGCTGATATTTGATATCATCTGATGAAGATATAAGATTCTGCAAAGAAAGCTTTTTATGCTTTAAACGTTGATTAAAGCTAATTTTAAATTTCAGCTCTCCATACTCAATTTGTTGGATAAATATTACCATGTGAGGTCAATTTTTGTTCCAGGTCAAGATTACTCTGAAATTGGGAAAAAGATTACACTTTATTTTTTCTGTGATACCTACTTTCAGTGGCAAATGTTATTTAAAATTTAATTTTGGCAATGTCTATTATTACGAAATGTTCCGTAACATTAACTGGTAAAACAGCTTGGGCTAGTATTTTCGAAATTTTCGTACTGCTTGGAATTATAAGTAAAATTACGCGGCCATGGCCCAACCGGGCAATACCGGAAGCAACATGCATAGTCTATGGGATTTCTATAACGTGGGATAAATTCCAATGATAAAATGCGTTAATTATGACACTTGATTATATCTTGTAGATGGGAAAGATTTCATCCGGTTATAAAGACATTCCTAAACTTAATTAAAGTATTATTTAGGAAAAGTGAATGAAAGTCCTTATACTTTTCTACATGTTTTTCATTGCTTTAGTATAATTATCCTATTACATCAAAGATTGTATACCGCATGGTTGCAAATCTGAATGATAGTATTCATTCTGATCTGAAGCATTTAGGACACGTCTCGTGGAAAAAATTGTATTTTTCACGCCCGCAAGCAAGAACCCTGTTAATTGTTAAGTCGAGGACTTAGTGTGTTGCAGGCTCGAGGTGAGACTCTCTATCAAGCTTAGAAGAACTGCAACTAAATTTTCATTTGTTTTAAAATATAAAACTTAAGACTCGAGGTTGATATTAAGATAAGAGCTATTGCTGTGTGTAAAGTCAAGCTATGAGAGAAAACAAAGATGACATTAACTTTTGCTTCCCTTTTCTAAGGGTACTGTAAATTAGTTAATTAAAAATATCATTATTTATAATAATAGAGTATTTTTCGGGCTGAGAAATGACTATATTATTTTACTGTATGAATTGGACAAGTTTAATTCATTATCCAAAAACTTATTGTTTATTAATTAAAGAGTTTCATTTAATACATTGTTAAATTGTGTTTGATCAAATATAAATTATATTCCGGTTTCAACTCCTGATTCTTCTTTTGTTTTATGTCATCTTGCAGACAGTGAAAGCAAATAAATTTTGTTCATAATGAGCGTGACAGATTGCACTAAACACATGTTAGGCTGAAGTTCATACATATATGTATTTTGTTTTCAACTTTTCTCAAGCGCAAAATGGATGCATTTCCCAACATATTTTTTTTTAGTTATTGATAAGGGAGTGTCTACACGTACCTTTTTCCAGCTCCCCTATTCGTACCGAAAAAATCTGGCTATTTGTACTGAAATAACGGTACACGTAGCCACGGCCTATTAATAAAGGGGCTGTATTCATAATTCTCTTTCTAAATTAAGCGACAAATTTTACAAATTAATACTTTAAAAACTTGAAAATATTTCGAAAACAGTTCGAGACACGTCAGAGATAGCAACCTTTTTGTGTATTCTTCAAAATACATTTTTTAAATTTGTCAGTAGCGGGTCAGTAGTACGCCAAAGTTAGGATAATTTTAATTACTTTGGGTTTATTGAATTCGAAAAATGATTAATTATTATATTATATTAATTTAGTATGTTTTTTATTACGACCAAAATATGTTTTAAAAGCTGTGTGTGCAAAAAAATAAATTTCCTGAAGGTAAATCGACGCTTCCATTCGTCGAAATATCGTATATAGGCCCACCTCCCCCCATGTTAGGCTTTTTCTGTAATAGCAAGTATATGGTACTTTAATATGGGCGTAAGGTTTTTCTGAAAACCCCACAGAAAAGCCTCACGCAATTTTTATACGGCACTCAAGATCTGCGATTCAGCGATTTATTGAAAGTTTTAAATAATGGTCAAAGTTAATGCATTTCCTTATTTTTATTTGCAACAGGTAAATGTGTCAAAAAGCAATGGAAAGTTTTTGAGAAAATGTGACACAAGAGAACATTTTCGACGTTGGTTTAAAGATCTTATTTTTACATACCTACAAAGAGTATGGGTTGTGCTAAAGAAGGGCAATTTTAAAAATTAGGAAGGGGCCGTTTAAGTATTATGTCACACGCTCAGGGTGGGGGGGTCCAATACCGCGTCACGCCCATGTTAAAGTTTCATACACTTGCTAAAGAAGTGCACGGGGGAGGGGGGGAGTAATTGGCAGAAAAAAACGTGACGTAAGACTTGAACAGACCCAAAAAATTACCAGAACGATTGATAATGTAGCATACAAAAATACCTAGCCAATCTAAATATTGGTACTTTCTGGACAAAATTATGTTTGGGAACAATGATATTTTTCACAAAAGAGTACCTACCACAATTTTAATAATAACATAAGTTTGAAATCGTTTTTTAGTCACATGGTGTAAATATGCTGATTATATTATATATGATATACCATTTTCACATGATTGCACAGAAAAACGGTTAAAAAGTATTCAATTTTGTTCTAATTTGTGTGTTACAAAGTTTCCACGCGGAAAGTATTTCAAAGTGAAGAAATTTGTCTTGTAAATTAAGGGAGTACGGCACAACTAGTTTAACCCAATTTTGGTCATTTTACAGAAAGATAATAAATTTGGTCGAAAATATAAAATACTTTGACTAAGTTGTTATTTATTTATTGTTGTTAATTGTTGTTTATTCCACCCGCACGCTGGTAAAAGTGGATTTCTTTCCAAAATTCAATGTGAATGTTAGTATTTTATCGTGGCTACAGCTGCTTTTGTTAATTATGCGCTCAATTGAACTTTTCCACTTAAAATCCACTGTAGTTTATGTTGAACTAGTAGAAAATATTATGCTTTGTTATTTAGAATTGAAAATTACTGTCAAAATTAATTTTAATTTGTATAAAGTGGAATTATCTAAATTTTTTAATAAATGATTAATATACATGTACATATATGGAATGTAATATCCAGTCTTTTAATGACAGTTTATTATACCAAGTTCTTTTATTTAATATATAAATCTATATCAAAATTGCAAATATTCCTAAGATTGAATATTTGGTTAAGCAGCTATATTAGAAGTAAAAAGTGACCCGGCTTTCATTTACCGTCTTCTTCTTTAAAAATGCTGAGTAGATAATTATTTAGACTCAAACTAATTTATTTTACGAAGTATCTATTCGTACGGCCGGCTGTACGAGTATATATTGGCTATTCGTACGGCTGGCCGAATGGAGAGTAAAGTGCTGATTTGTCGTCCGGCCGGCTTACGTGTATACAAGCAAAGTACTTTTGGAATTAATATTTCACTACGAACAATTCTACTTAATTAATTATCAAAATGCATCTCAAAATTACCTATGCAAATGCACTAGTTGTTTTACAAACTTATTTTCGCTTTTCTAATATTCACAAAATTCCAGGAGAAAGGCGTTCAGAGTTAAAATTATGCATATGGTAAGTTTTGCCACTTACTTCTTTACGTGAATTAATATTTAGGATTGTGGTAATTATTGAGCATCATTTCCATTAGAGAAGAGGTTCTTAAGAAGGGCCCCCTTTCACGTTTCACAAAAATTCTCGATTAATATTAACCTCAGACATAAAAGGAAGGTAACAAATTTTGATGACGAAAAAAATTTGTCCAACGGCCCATCTTAAGAAACTGTTTTCCTAAGAGGTGCCTCTTTTAGAAACTATAAAAATTATTTTATTTAATACTTGATATTGATAAATTTTATTCTTATATTTTATTTTATAAGTTATAAAAAGTAAAGTAAGCGTGAAATGAAGCCAATTATGAAATGAGCATTAAAAAAGCTAAAAATAATTAGAGATTTGAGAAAAGTTGTAAAATACAATTATTGTTTACCTGAGAACAAGAATTAGTTCACATAAAGGTAAGGTTGTCTCTTATTGGTCGAGAATTTGATTTTCTGCTTTTGCCAGCTGTATCAGCTGTTCTCCAATGATAAAATAGGGTTTGCTTTAACCAGTCCACGATTTTTACGCTACGTTTTTAAACAACATAAAGATTAATGAAAACCCCATAACAGTTTGAAAGCTTAGAAAATTATCTATACGAAATGACAACTACTCACAGTTTTTAATTAATACATACTATTGAATTAAGACTTGTAAAATATGTAAGAATTCATCATCCAAACTTGTAAAATAATGTTTACAACTTTTCCCTATCCATAAAACACAAATATAAAATGCTGTATTCAAGGATCCCTTATTTTTATCTATCCTCTTTTATTCAACTGACTTTAGCAAAATAATTCGAATTTATGGAAATAATAATTGAACAAAATAAAAATATTCTCAAAATTGCAAAATGAATCAAAAATTCACAAGTGCCTTTCTTTATACACTCAACAAATATTTGGTTGAATTAACAAAATTTTTGTTGATTTAGCCACAGAATATGGTTATTATATAGACAGCAATATATTTGGTTGACCCAATATACATTTTTGATGAATTTAATTTAATTCGAATAATTTGGTGTCTTCATCCAAAAACTTTGGTTAAATCGACAAAATATCTAGTAAAATTGACAAAACAAATCCATCAAAAACTGTTTTTGATTGAGATAAGCAAGTTTGGTTCACTTCACATTTGTTAATTTGAACACACTTTTTTATCAACTAAATGATTTTTTTTTGAATGGACAAAATTTTCTGTGAGTATAGTTTTGATTTATTAACCATAACACCATATTTCAACACAAACATGACTAAATGCCTTATAATTTACAGCACCCTTCTAATTTTCCAAGTTATTCCATAAAATAAAGAAATCTCTAATCATTTAATTCAGATCCCTGCATCCTAATGGAACATAACTGCAATACTAAACATTTTTCGATCTTTTATGTTAAAAAGTTTTTTCCTCAATAGCGAAAGATCGACAAGGTTTATTTAATGCTCAACAAGGTCATTTGGGACCATGTGAACCTAGGAAGTTATACATACAGACATACATATAATTGTCATTTCTATGTAAGTACAAGGGGTGTGCAACTGTGCATTCTAAATACCTTCTCTGGACATACGCCTCAACGGAGATCACTGGTTCATTTAATGCGTTGACGCCTGCGTTGATGAGCGGCGTCGTTTGCAGATACACTTTTTTTTCACAGGATTAATAAAATATTGTCAAACAACCAGAATAAAGTTCAAAAGTAGACAGGGTAGACACGTGTCCGAACGTCTACCACTGAGAGAAACATGTAGTCGAGCGTTCACGGCGACATCATACAGATAACTGAGGACGCCCGGCGCTTAGAGGCGCCGCGACGCTGCACTGCACTGGTCCGCGGTGGCGTATAGGTGCTACGAACTCGCTAACTGTCCGCGCTGCTCCCTTTCCGTCCATCATTGGTAGACTTTTTCGCAGGTCGATTCATCGCTGGCCATTCCTGGCGCAGGCGCATCCGTTATTCCTGTGTGAACCGAAATCCGCAAATCCGTAAAACCGCAAGCGGTACTCTCCAAGTATTCATACATGTGTAATTCTCCTCTGCACTTCTGTAGAAACATGCATCTCTTGAGTCTCGAGCTAAATTCACAAAAGACATGTCGGTCGGGTAAAGCTACGGTCGATATCAAGGTTCCTGGTAATAAGCCCCCCCCCCCGCCCCCCAAATAAAGGAAAATATTATAAGTATGTATAAATATAGGGGTATATGATTCTGTTCGCGATTTTTTTCTGTGCATTACTTCATCGGCATTGACAAACATGTTTGCAGCGATTTCCAATATAGATTCCGTTTAGGTATATCTCCATGGCAACACATCTATAATATATCTAAGAGGCGGTTGGATGAAAGTCATGAAAAGAAGCGAATATCGATGTATGGCAGAATATGAAGGAATGACAGTCTACTACTATCGATTACGATGTTGAATTACACAGGCCGACAAAATTGACATCTTTTTCGTACCCAAAGACCGGATTATGTGACCCAGAAGGATATTGGTATCCTAAAACCGAATCCGTTATCCAAATTTACCCTATACTTCAGGTTTTTAAAATATCCTAACCTAAAAGTGCAAAAATGGCTATTTTTAGCCATACTCGAGGCAATATGACACGATCAGCAATTTTTTTCTCTCTAAAAACTGCTAACGCCATCGTTTAGTACTCCTTTTTATCCTCCATTTCCATTTTTGATCATCCCAAACCGATTTTTTTCTCCGAGATATCGCACATTAACCATTTCAGTTTCTCTTCGCCTTCTTTGCTAGTTTTCCATTGCGGAACTGAAATGGTTAATGTGCGATATTTCGGAGAGAAAAAATCGGTTTGTGATGACAAAAAATGGAAATGGAAGATAAAGGGAGTACTAAACGATGGCATTAGCATCTTTCAGAAAAAAATTGCTGATCATGTTATATTGCCTCAAGTATGGCTAAAAATAGCCTTTTTTGCACTTTCAGGTTAGCATATCTCAAAAACCTGACGTGTAGGAAAAATTTAGACAACGGATTCGTTTTTAGGACACCAAAATCCTTCGGGGTCACATAGTCCGGTCTTTGGGTATACATTTTGTCGGCCTGTGTTATCCTATTAGAAAAATCATACCCTGGTGTGTTATTTTAACACTGCTGTGTTTACTATTTTAACACGTTTGGAGCAGCACAGAAAAACTACGTGTAATCTTTACCCCTAATTCAGAGTAACATACTTTCTACATGCAACAGAAACAACCTTCACGTGTTAAGATTTAACCACAACATTGGGTAAATGGATATGGTGATGCATGTCAACTTTATTTTATCTTCTGTGGGTTTCGATGGACAAAAATCCAACACTTCAAAATCACCCGCAACAAAAATTACCTCAATTGACGAAGGTAATTTTTAGTTTATTATTTGGCTTAGGGCCATTTTACCAGCTTCAGTTTTAAGCATAAAATCGTACAAGGGTGGCTCAGCATAGGTCGGCACTCGGAGTTTTACGTTTTAACAACAACAATACAAGTCGTACACTATCGGCGAAAATGATCTACATAACTGTTTTTTTAGCTGTTGCTAAAGTTAATTAATCTTGATAGTATTAACATGAAAATTATTTCTTGGTTCTCAGTTTTATAAAAAGATATTGGAAAGAAAAGTCTCTGTAGTATTTTTCGAAATTGCTAGGATATTTTTAGAATTTTTCCTTTAGATTCTGCCCTCTAAGGCTCTTTCCCCAAGGATTTAGAAAAAAAGTATAAAGAAAATGTTCGTCTTTCGAGAGACAACGAAATTTAGAGCCAAATGACCGTGAAATTCTGCTCCTGATCCTTGAAGTTAAATTTTCTAATAGCACCGAACAAATGTCCCCTTTTCGGTGTTCAGCTCTCGAAAGCTATTTCCCCAAAGAGAAAAAAAATTATAAACTAAATTCTTGATTTTTGGAAGAAAGAAAATTTTCGGGTTCTTCGAAGGAAACCACAAATTTATAAAACTCACCGTTAATTTCCGCTCTTAGAGCTAGAAGTTAAGTTTTAGAATATCAGCGAACAAACGTCCCCTTTTTGGTCATCGTATATGGAAAGCTGTTCTAAGGGGTCGGGGTGAAGAAATATTTATGAAGAAAAATCTCCTCTTAGCAAAAATTCTAAGTATAAACAGGAAAAACCTCCTTACAGAGAAAAAATGTCTTAAGGGCATGCTCTTCGGTGATCACGTGACCAAACCAGTCCTTGGTTATGAAATTTTTTTTGGTGTTCACCATGTCCAAACGTAATGGTATATCGCTCTCAAAATTTGGAATATAGGAAATGAGACAATA
>CAKNYM010053592.1:335054-347938 GCA_932195095.1 Andricus curvator | reverse complement strand
ACCAAGGACTGGTTTGGTCACGTGATCACCGAAGAGCATGCCCTTAATGGATTAATTTTCTATCGGAAAAGCGTGTTTTCCTTGTTACCGAATTTTTGTGCTATTATTTTTACATTCTCATTCTAATGAGAAGGTATTGGTTTTATGTAAAATTTGACATAGTCGGTTTTCATCAAATCTCCACGTTTTGAGACCCCCTGAGCCAGAAAAAACGGTTTTTACCAAGGTGTCTGTCTGTCTGTAGTCTGTCTGTCTGTCTGTCTGTCTGTCTGTCTGTCTGTCTGTCTGTCTGTCTGTCTGTAGCCACGATAACTTTCGAAAAAATGATCAGATTTGATTGAGCTTTGGCACACTTTTTTATGGCCGAAAAATAGAGAACGAGTTCGTTAACCAGCTATTTTGGATGAAAATTCAAAAAGTGAGCACATTTTGAAAATTTTTGAGACCACTTTTTTTGAAGATTTAAAAATTCTATGTATGGTTATTAGTAGTACGCAAAATGACGAACAAAATATTCTAATGACTTTTCGTGATAAAACAAAAATTACTGGAGTTATAGCATTTTCAAAATTCCAAAAAACAAACGAAAATGTACATTTTAAGCCGAAAAACGCACGATATGAAAAAAAGTCAAGAGGAGAAAAACGTTGCTTTTTGAACGTCCTATAATATTTTCATAACAACTTTTTGAATTTTTTGAAAAATAAAAAATTCAAATTTTTATCGCACAAAAAAATAATCAAAAATTCCATTTTGCTGTGAAACTATGCAAGATACGAGAAAAGATCATTCCACCAAAATTGTGCACCCAAAAAAGATCTACAAATTTCTTATCATTCACTTTTTGATATGACGCGTAGTTTTTGTTTTATTCGTAAAAAACAGCATTGAAAATAGAAAAATCAAATGCACAGAACCGAGCGTGGAACGCAAGGTTCAAATGATTTTCAAATCAAATATCGAGCGCGAAGCGCGAGTGTCTGGATGAGAATGTGTTCCTTAAGGTCGATAGAACCTTGAGTAAATGAAGTTCCTTTTCAGTCTAAAATAAAAACAAATTTAACAATCACTTAATATGTAGAGGTTTTGATAATTTTCTAATATTTGCAAACAAACTTTTTCTTTTCATCGAAGTCGAACACGAAGTTGAAAAATCTAGAGCAACCGAGCGTAAAGCGCGATGTAGATACGCCCGAGCGCGTAGCGCGAGGTGAATACATAATCGAGCGCGAAGCGCGAGATAAATATATGATCGAGCGCGAAGCGCGAGATCCAACAGTTGCGCGCCCTAGGCGCGCTCAAACTTGCGAGCGAAGCGAGCCGCGCGCGAAGCGCGCGATGAGAATGTGCCCGCGAGGCGGGCAGATTTTTTTCGGTTAAAAAACGGCAAAGTCCAGCTTGATTCACATAAACTCGAAAAATCTGCGTATTTTGAACATGTATTGTAGGAAATATCGTATGCTATTTTTAATCATATCTCGGGAACTTGTTAAAATGTTGCATGTTTAAATGTCTTGAATTAAACAAGTAAGGTTTTAAAGATTTTGTGGTGTAAATTTCAGATTTGTGCTATAACTTTCCTAAGTCATAGCGCAAGTTAAAGGTGGGTTACAAAATTCGAGAAATTCTTTTTTTTAACATCTATCCTTTTAAAAAATATGTATAAGCTTTTTTTCTGACCGATTTATCATGTTTCAAAGTCGTGGTTATTAGTATCGCTCGTGCTATCCGTGATCATAATTTCCTACCTACTGAACACTAAGATTTCTCTTTTATAAATTGTTATATTTAACAATATGACTTTTTTCATCGATTTTATCAACCATTTTAATTATTGTAATTCTTTAGTTATTCTGTACACTCAGAAAAAATTCTCGTTGAATTCAATGTTCACTGACATTAAATAGGTTCAAAATTAAATATACCTTGACTTCTGATGTAAGAGAGGGTCCAATTGAAATTTCATCACCTATTATGAATTTTAAGGTCAGATTGTTTGCACCTGTGAGAACCTTTCAACCAAAATGTTGACTAATATTTGCTGGTTGCGCATACTGCTGCAGGCAACCACTTTCTAATAATTTTGTTTGAGTTAATTGTTCACATCAATAATTTTTTTAAATGAAAAATCATACAGGAATAGATTCTTGCGACGCGTGATCACAATAACTACGGCCGCCGGCTTGGCTGACGTAATCTGTGGGGATATGTTTAGTGGATTTAATTGAAGTATGTCGTTAAATCAACAAAAATATTCTGATACGTTAACCAAATCATTTTCTACGCTGTAAAAAAGTATTAATTCAGGGCTAATTTCAGTTATTAAAATAAGACTCAGAAAAAACAGTCTGCGGAGTGGTACTAAATTGATACCACTGGTAAGAGCCCAGATTCTTTTGTTTTATTAACTTATTCTCGGGTGAACTCGGGTTTTCATCATCAGCCGTGGACGAAGTCAATTGCCTGCTGAGTTAAGGATGTTATAAATTAATGTAATACGATGGTTGAAATGTTTTGCGATGATGTTGTGGTAGGTACAAAATTAGAAGCATGATGTAGTTTGGAGTTCGCCTTTTACCGCGAAGGTTCAAGGTGATAATAGGCGCCTCTGGATGCTGTCTTAGAGCTACCATCTGCCACTCCATAGGTTTTTAGTCTCTTGCTTCCTGATGCACTAGGGAGTTTCTTACAATGCGACAGGTGTTTAATAAAACCGCCTTTTGAGCTGCTGCCAGTACCCTGCTGACTCATAAATGTTCAAGACGTTCAGTGCATCTTGCGTGCACATTGACTGTAGCCGAAATCATAATAGGATGCATAGATGCATGTTTCACATTCCTCCATACTGTGGACAAGCAATGTCGATGATCTAGACTCTTCCACCTTTTTTTTCACGATGTAATCTTCGCTTTATAAAACAAGCACTGAATCGTATCTATAGAAAGGCATCTATTCTCTTAAGAGTCCTAGATTCAGGGCAAGTTGTTGATGTATAATGCCCGCCACATCATGATGCCTGTCATATATACTCTCCAAGCCACTACGCGGCAACCATCAATAATGTGCTCGATGAATTCGTTGGTATCTTCACATAATCGTCACCGGTCAACTACGTCTTGATGTAACACGTGTTTGTGATCATTTCTGGGGCTGACAACCCTGTCCTGAATCGCAATTATGAATCCTTCCGTTTCTGGAAACAGGACGCCCTTTTTTAACCAAATATTAGATGCCTCACTACCCACTTCATGTTGATCTAACGTTTTGAGGTGCTCACCATTGATGCCTTTTTGTCTCTATTGCGTCTCTAATTCCTCTATGGTGTCTGCCCTAATATTCAAGGTCTCCCTTGAAGACAAATTCAATGGCGTGTTATCGAGAACCACTTTACAGATGGTGTTGGAAAGCGCAACACCTAGCTTGCTATTAAGGTGTTATACAGCGCAACACCTCGCTTGCTGTTTAAATACTCTAGGAACTTAAATGTGACATCTTTTAAAAAAGCAGTAAAGATGTTACTGAACAACTTATGTATGACTTGTGACTTACACAGTTTCGTGACATCTACAGCGCCTCTAGCCCTTCTATGTCGTGGTACCCTTTCGCGAGACAGGGATAGCATAGGTGTTGACTGCCCTGATCTTCTTTGCCTAGTTGAGGGTACTCTTCAGAACCAATTTGAGTCTTCTAAAGAAGGCAGTCGTTAAGCTTTTCTCAACTTTTGTATGTTGAATACGCTTAGATTCGAGAAAACCCGCGTATTTATATGACTCGCCCTGAGCCATTGCCTCGATGTCATTCTCGTGTTCGTTCTCTAGCTCTGCGGACCCTAATTCTCCTCTGTTTGAATGCACTGTTCTGCATTTATCTAGTCCGAACTACATGTGGATGTCATTGAAAAACTGTTTTGTGACATAGTTCTGCAGTTTGTAGTCTGAACTAGCGTATAGCTTCAGGTCATCCATGTAAGAACACGGCTATCTTTGGCTTAGTTCAACCCAAAACGCTTGCACATACCGTTTCTCTTTTGCACGTGTTTCGGGGATGCCCCTCGGTTATTTGAAGACAAGAAAGGCAACAATCATACTACGCGTTTTTGAGAAAACGGTTTTTTCATTTTTAACCATTAAAAATCTCATTTTTCTCGAAAACGACAAAAAATATGAATATCAGTTCACAGTTATAAATTTTCCCCTCTCTGAAATTTATAAAAGATACTGTTACTAGATTTTGATTTTGTGTATTTCAACCAATTTCCCCCAAAATAGAAAAAATCGATAAAAATCAACTAAAAGAGCATTTAGTTTGATAAACTGCAACATCGTATTTTTAAAAACGATTATCTTTAGTTCAGTAACAATTTGAAAATCATGTTACATGAGAATATTAAGTTTCCTGACCTTCAGAGTGAAGAAAAATTGGTTTTTATCTCAAAAGTTGAAGTAGCATAATTTTTAACGATTAATAATCTCATTTTTGTCAAAAGCGACACCAAAAATGAGAAGCAATTCATAGTTCAAAATTGTTTCACATCCTGAAATCTATAAAAATATAACCTTACCGGATATTTATCTTGTACATTTTAACCAATTTTTTAACAACAAAAAATTGAAAAAATCGACTAAAATAGCATTTACTCTAACGAACTTCAGCATTTTATTTTCAAAAGTGCTTGTTTCTAGTTCAGTAACAATGTTAAAGTAAATTCTATTTTAGTCTATTAATATCGACTCTTTCTATTTTTTTTTTTGAAAAAGTGGCTAAAACACACTAGATAAACTTCTGGTAAGGATATACTTTTATAGATTTCAAGAAGTAGAACAATTTTGAATTATGAACTACTATTCATACACATATTGTGCATCATTTTCGAGAAAAATGAGATTTTTAATCATCAAAAATTATGATTCTTCAATTTTAGAAATAAAAACCAATTTGTCTTCACTTTGAAGCTCACATTATAGATAATCTCATTTACTTACTTAATCATCCTGATATTATCATGGAACATATTCTTCACATTGTTATTGAACTGAAAACAAATATTTAAAAAAATAAAATGTTGATGTTCTTTAAAATACATGCTATTTTAGTCAATTTTTATCGATTGATTCTATTGTTTTGGCAAATACACAAAATAAACAACTAGCAAGGATATAATTTTATAGATTTCGCACAGGGGAACAATTTTGAACCACAATCTATTATTCAAATTTTGCGTCATTTTTTAAGATAAAAGTAGCCACCTTGATACTTAATTTAAACTGTAAGTAATTGAATATATCGATTAAATTTATTACAAACTTATTTTTTGACGTACTCGTGTTTTCATTACATTTCAAAACAGGGATCATCTGGCATTTCGTCGTGCGTTAGTAGACAAATTCGTTTTTGGGCTACTCTTATAATAAATTTGGGCTTTTCTTGATATTATTCATAATAAATGTTGGAATGCAGTCTTAAAGAAGGATCAAATTACTCTAGTGCTGACAAGATTAAGAGTTCATTCAGTCGTTGTTTAGAATCGGGTTGTCACGTTCCCTTCATCAATCTTCATTAACTTCGGACGCCTATTATTATTCGTACCACAGTACATTAGTGATGGTATATTCTTTCGCTGACTCAAGACTCCAAGAAGTGGAAATTTTAGAGCAAGTCGGCGTGAGATATGAACGATTGGAGGTGATCTCGTTTAAGAGCGATGGACCTCAGCGAGGGAGTTAATAAGAACTAATGTTGCGTCTTAACATTTCCATGCAAACGTGTAACGGTTTTAGAATTGCCTACACGAACACCTGATGTGCCATTCTCAACGGAAATAACACTTTAATGTAATGTCTTCTATGATATATTACCTATTTTGTACCAAATTCATCCGGTTTTAAAATTAGCTTTATTAAAAATTGCCTTCCTTTTGATGAATTATAACTTTATAATCATAATGTTATATTTCTAACAATTTTTCATATGTATTCAATACGCTAGACTAATAATTAACAATTAGTGAATTTGAAAAAGTATTCCTTTCATTTATAATTTTTTTTATTTGATAATAAATACAACTTCGCAGTCAATTTTATTTTTCTAAGCCATAAAAATATATGTACCTTGTAAGGTCTTTTTTTTTAAACCTGTCAAATATCTTTAAAGAATAATTTTTTGAGTTTTTAATTTGACTTCGGGAGCTTACCAGCGATGACTGTTACAGCGCTACAATACCGATGAATATATACTTTTTTATGCGAGCATAATATAAATTTTAAAGGTTATAATATTTAAAAAAAAACATTTTTTCCAAAAATAGTAGTAAATGCGGGAAATGCGGGACACGACCCTATTTTTGGCGGGACAAATTCGAGCGTTACGCTAATGTTAAAGTTACATACACTTAATATAGAAAAAGCGTCATGTGAGGGGGAGGGGGTCAAGATTTTCAGAAAAAAGCGTTACGTATTTTTTGAACGACCGCTTGTGATTTTAGTTCCCTCAGTTGTCACATGAGCGCACGTGTCGCTCCATAAGCGGCCATATTGGAAATATTTCTTTCCATTTTTTAGCACGCAGCTTCACCCCCGTGGCGCGACGTAAACAACTTCTGATACGGCAGTGACGATTCGAGCGTATATGATGTCAAGGTACGTTCAAGGGGCGTGACCGAAGCAGTCAAGCGAGAGGATGGCCAAATAGCGTGTGGGGGGGGGGGGGCAAAAAGCGAGGCTTGAGTGCATTGGTGTATTCGCACCTTAAAACACATCTGTTTTGCGAATCGACACAATTGAAGCGTATGCGCACTTTAGAGATGAGTAAATTTGCGCAACGGCAAAATAATTTTCTCGGATGGTTGTTGCAAAAAATAGCGTGTGATACATGCGAGATGCGCACACGGGCAATTGCTACTCGTGTGCGCTCGTTTAAAGCATTCTTCTAAGGGTTTAGAACTTTTAAGTCTTACATTTTTGAAAGAGGTTGAATTTAAAATTTATCAGCAGTGAATGAATATAAATTTAAAATTCTTCAATTTCCGATTTTTTAGTTTAAAATCATGCATTCCTGAAGGCTTCTCATTTGGGATTGTTAAATCTTAAGGGCATGTGACACTAATCCGATTCCTACTTTACCGACATTTATTTTGGATCATGCGAATTCCACACGAAATAATAATCTGAAAGTTTGGGAAAATAAAGAAAAGGAACTAAGTATATTTATGTATGAATAAATTTTCACACATGCGACAAAAAATTCCCAAAAATTTTTTGTTTGTAGTTGTAAAAGTTTATTAATACGTGAATAATCCTCAGTCCCTTTTCTTTATTGTCTTAAATTTTCAGCTCGATATCTCATTCTGTGTGGAATTGGTATGATCTAAGAAAATGTCGGTAAAGTAGGAATCGGATAAGTGTCACATGCCCTCAAAGGCTTCCAAGGGACCCCGTGATAAATCCAATTTAAAATATATATATATATATATATATATATATATATTCCGAATTCTTATAATTAGAAACTTTTTATATTTTAATGCTTCAAATTTTTTATTTTTTACTCTTCAAGGCATTAAATGAGACAGGTTTCAAATTCTAGAATCCATGAATTAATTTAAGAACTGCAATTTTCAGATAACTAATAACTAAATCAATCGCCCTAAATTTGGTGAATCGTCGAATTTGAACGATTCATAACTGCATTCTTTGGTAGTAAAACCGAAACGTTTCAAATTTCAAAGGTTTTACAATTAGATACTTTTAGACTTTGATAAAATTCTCATTTAAAAAAATATGAAGATCATAAAGACTATCGTATCGATCTAAATTTTGTAGTAGACAAAAATAGATTGCTGAAAATGTGATTGTTTCAATGTTTGGTTATTCCGTTTTTAAGATTTTTAGTGTGCGAGTGAAAGTGTTGTTAATATTTATTATTTAATATACAAAACGACACTTCATTACTTTCTAGTTTTATAATTATCTTATTACTCTCAAAATTACTGTTTCTTACTGCTGCAAGTCTGTACTTTTAAATATTAAAATTATAGTAGTTTTCCACTAACATCCCAATGGACATGTGCCCGTGTAGAAATTTTGCTATGGCCCAGACCGGGCCCAGACCAGGCCAAATGTGGCCCAGATCTGGAAAACGGACCTGGGCCCGATCGCTGATCAAACACACGGCCCGATCGGAGCCCGATCTGGCCACCCGATCAGTACCCGACCTGGCCCCGACCAATTGCCCGTTAAGAGCCATCTTTGAAATTTATAATTTCTCGTAATTTTGTTTATAATAATAATTTTATAAGAAGAAAAATTAATGAAGTGGACTATATTTTTTAGTAAAGTACCAAATATTAACGCAAAAACAAACTCAATACATTTTTTAGTCTTTTTGACTTCGTTATTTACAATGTCCGCCCCAGTCCTTGGCGGGAATTCTTTAAAAATAATTCTAATTTTGAGTCAAAACGGGTAATTCGCAAAAAGCATTAAAATTCTGGACTAGAACAAGCAATTTTCCAAAAGAATATTAATTCTGAGCTAAAACTGGAAATTTTCGAATGGAATTAACATTCTGAATAGGAAGAGGGAATTTTTTTAAATAATTCTAATTTTTATTGGAAACGGGTAATTCGCGAAAAGAATTAAAATTCTGGACTGTAACAGGGAATTTTTCAAAAGAATTCTGATTCTGTGTTGAAACGGAATTTTCAAATTTAAACAAATTGTCAGTTGGAACAGGAAATATTCCAATTTTAATCAATTTTGAGCTGGAATTGGAAATTTGCGAAAAAACTTAAAAGTTTGCATTGGAACAGGGCATTTTTTAATATTAACAGCATCTGACCTAGAACGGGAAATTTCGAAAAGAATTAAAATTCTGGATTGGAGCCGGGAATTTCTCAAAAGAAATTTAATTCTGAGTTAAAACGGGGTATTTTCGAAAAGTATTAAAATTTCAAGTTTTTGGAAAATTCCAATTAAAACTCTTTAAAATATGTAACCGTTCACATAACGAAAATTGTCTAAAGCAGCTAACGCGCGATGCTTTCGAATTCGTGGTGTACTTTGGCATATTTTTTATTGCATTATACACTTAAACTCAGATAATGAATATGAATTTTACCAACAATTACACATTTCATTTGACAGCAAGGCAAGTTCCCTAGATTGGAACTAGGTGGCGTTGCAATACTTGAACCGGTCTGGCTCGGGTCTGGGCCATGGAATTATCCTGATCTGGCCCCGAAGATACTAAACCGATTAGGGCCAGATTGGTGATCAGGAAAATATAGGGCGATTTCTGCACGGGTGGGTCTATTTTGACATGACGTCTTATCAGGACCTCCTATGTCCACTGATGAGATGTAGTAAAATCTACTATAATTTCAATATTGAGAAGTACTACCTTCGCAGTAGTCTACAAGCCAGTAATTTTAATACTAACACTTTCTAAATTTAATATAGCAATGACTACTAATTTAAATAGTGAAACTTACTAATTTTAATAGTAAGGACTACTATTTTAAATAGTAAAACTTACTAATTGCAATAGTATGGATTACTACTTTAAGTAGTGCGATCAACTAGTTTGTTTGTAAGACTAACTAATTTAATAGTAAGACTTACTAATTGAAGTAGTAAGTACAACTACCTGAAAATAGTATGCACCATCGAAAGTTGTCGCGACAACAAATAAAGTAGTAAGGACAACTACTACCAATCTTGTGAATAAAATTGTAGCCCCAACCAGTTAAATAGCAGCGGCATATATTAAAAACTAAAGTAGTTGGCCCTACTACTTTATTAGTTGTCCCAACCAACTATTTTTTTCATTGTATGACATGGAATACTTTCAATATTTTAAGAAGGGGTGTGCAGAAAGCTCGAAACTTCGAGTGGAGTCGGGATGGGGGTTTTTTTTTCAAGTTCGAGCTGGCTGGAACATTCGAGTACTCGAACAGGTTTGATTTTTCGAAAGTTTCGAGTAGTCGAACAGCTTCAATTTCTCGAAAGTTTAGAATACTGGAACAGCTCGAGGTTGCTCGAAGTTTTCAGGCTTACCGATCGGATTTTTGAATCATGAAGTCGAGGTAAAAATGAAATATCCGACAATTTTGATCCAAATAACCCAAATTTTTGACAAATTCAAAGGACTGATGCTCATTACTGGAGAGGGTTTAAGGATTCTGATCACAAAAAAGTCAAAATTAAAAAATTCGACAATTTTGATCCGAACGACCCAACTTTATTAACACTCAATAAACTGGCTAATTTCAATTAAACTCATTACTGGTTTTTTTTGGGGGTTTCTGATAAAAAATTTTAGATAAAGATTCAAAATTTCACATTTTGTATCAAGACTGGGGAGGGGTTTGGGCTTCTGATCAGAAACCTGAGTTCAAACATTAAAAAATCGACATTTTTTTATCTAAATGGCCCAAAATTTTGTAAAATTCAATAATTTATTAGATTTCCACGATTTTTGAACTATATAACAAAAGCTTTGAAGAAATTGTGCTTATGTTTAACAATGCTCAGAAAAAAATTGTCGTTTAAACAGAAAAGTGCTGAAAACTCAAATCACTGAAACTAAAATATATTTGAATAAAGTAATTTTTGTTTTTGAAACAGCCAACTAACTGTAACTACGATTAAGGGACTTAGGAAGAATTATGGAGAAATTAAACAAGTTCTAATCCAAGTTTTGAAAAATTAGAAAAGTTTATAAAATAGTTCTTCTATTAATTCCACTTATTTTCGTTTCACATAGGTCCTTATAATGTGTTTAGTTTTAGAGAAAACTGTTAAATCAATTATAAAATACAAATCTCTATTGAAATTAATCCTATTTCACTAGCGCCATATTCAGAGTTCCAACATTCTCATTCAGCTATACGAGTATCTTTGTTTTAACGTTTTTTTATGTGTTCAATAATAATAAAACTTATAATTAATTCTGCTGCAAATCCCTGTTTTAATAATTTTACTAATATCATTTGTTCGTTTCTAACAATATTTGTAGCTAGATCAAGGATCGCTGGTTTATTGCTTGTTCAGCTATACATTTTTTTCTGTGTATGGTTTTGTGATAGGCAATAGAAAGGTAAATGTCAAAATATTTAAATTTTATATTCTATGTTTATTATGTTATTTTCCAGTATACGAGTATAGAATTAGAAATACGTGAAACAATTCTGTTTGATACTTAAGAATTTTTGGAAAGGTAAATTCGCGGAACCATTCAGCATTAATCCCTTGTCTTGGTAGAAAGAGGAAAGCTATAGGTTTCCACCCTTAGCTTCAATCACTCAGAGGTATTTGGGCATTCCCGCTACACAATATTGGTTGATCACGCGAAAGAAATGTGCTTTTATCATCATAATGTTTCGGTGCTACACTTATTACAATCAGAGAAATATTGTAGTCAAAAATGAAAATCCACGCTTAAGAATTTGTAATAGCTTTTTTAATGAGAACTTCGTTTTTTGGTAAAATGCTTTGCAATTCTGATCAACGCTTTTGCTTTGGAAGATGTTTTCGAAAATGTTTTTTGCGTTAATCTATTAATACATTGTACCCTGTCGTGTGTACTACCGAGCAAAACAAGAAGGCGATACCTACCTTTTAGATTTGGCCCCCGATGCACTAAAATAAATTTGGAAAGAAACTAGAAATAAATAAAGGTTGCACACATTTAACTCTCAAACAAAACTTAGATATCAAATACAATTGTAATACATAGATATGTATTCATAATCCGTCTTTCATCATGTTTAACTTTCATTAATGATCTTGATACATGTGAAATTTAAACTATAAATCTGTTGACACTCATTTTATTATTTTGTATAACAAAGCTACTTTTTTACACAAAATTTTTTGAAATTTAGTCGCTATTTCGGATAAAAATGTTTGAAGTTTTGTATTTATCGTTTTAGACTCCAAATTTATGCTTAGAAGCCTAGAGAACCCCCTCATAATGGATTTCATGAAAATCTTGAGGACATACAGATGCTTCAAGATAATTGAAAGCTTCGAACATCCTCGAATTGTTCGAATACTCAAAAACTTTTGAGCTTCTCGGAAAGCTTGAGCTCAAACTCGACTTCATTCGAAAGCGAACAAGCTCGACTTGACTCGTTCGAGCATCGAGTTTTAAGTTTTTTGCACACCCCCGGGTAAAAAATTTGTGTATAGAATTGATCTAGGAAAACATCTGGAAATCTTATTGGAGTTATCTCTTAGTATTATAAAAGTATATGGTAAATGAGAGTATCCCATATTTCATGTATATTTTAATAAAGTATATTGAATATATAGCTCAAATATAGACAAAGTATACACTCTAAAAACACACTATTGACTGTCAAACGAGTCCATTCACTATTAAAGGATTTTCTATTCAAAATTGGCATGAGAGGAAATCCTTTCACACACTGTTAAAAATGTTTGCAATTTTAATATACATTTAATATACATTTGTATATTAAATCTAAAACCTAGGTATACGGAATCGCCATTCAGAGACTATGTTATTAAATTTCATATACCGCATATTGATCATTTATCAGAAAAGTCCGATATTTGCACTTTTCAAAAATTAAAAACAATTCTGGCAGCAATTTTCAATTATAAATGATCAAAAAGAATATTTCCTCCTAGATGAATGTAAACTACACTGGTTTTTCAGATACAAGTTCAATTAAACAAATAATTAAGAAACCTAACCTCCAAGCACCTGTACTCACGTTAAAATTCTAACATTCGCAGCGAATTTTAGGAATAATTCCACCCGTACGTTGCACTTTAATTGTAAGTAAGAATTTAGTCGACGAATGTAAGGTTATTGCTTTATTTTTTAAAATTTGACAAGATCTGAAGGTATCAAGGGAC
>CAKNYM010053592.1:313623-334654 GCA_932195095.1 Andricus curvator | reverse complement strand
GCCTCATCTACCCGAGACCGCCACACATCTCTATCTTGTGCATTCTCCATCCAGTTTAAGTAATCATGTCCTAGTTCTTTTAGATCATCCCTTACATTTTTCTCCCATCTGTTTCTCGGTCTGCCTAGGGGTCTCTTACCAGTCGGTCTCCCTCTTAAAACTTGCGCCACTGTTCTTTCATTGCCCATTCTTGCTACATGCCCCGCCCATCTTAATTTACGCGCTTTCATTACTCTATTAATATTTGCTGACCCGTAGAGAGCGTGCAGCTCATCATTATGCAGTTTTCTCCACTCGCCGGTCTCTTCGTCCCTTTTTGGACCATAGATTTTTCTAAGTACTTTATTCTCGAAAACTCTAAACCTATTCTCTTCTCCTTTCGTCAGCGCCCACGTTTCACACCCGTACATGACGACCGGCATTATTATCGTTTTGTAAATTCTTACTTTGATGTTTCTAGATAGCGATCGCGATTTTAGTAGCGTGTTTGCTGCATAATAGCACCCATTGCCAGCGTGTAGCCGCGCATTGATTTCCGTTTTAATCTTATTTTCGCTAGTTATAATAGACCCGAGGTATTTAAACTCGTTAACCCTTTCGAATTTCATATTTCCGGCCATTAGATCCCCGTCTTGATTACTTTGTCCGGACCTGACGACGGTCATATATTTTGTCTTCGATTCGCTAACTTCCAAGCCAATCTCTTTGGCTTTTGCGATCAAGATTTCTGCATTTTTAGCTACCGTTTCTTTATCATCCCCTAGTACGTCGAGATCATCCGCATATCCAAGAATTTGTATTACCCCATTGAGGGTAGCACCGGTCGGATTCGCCTGCACTTGCCTAACCACGTATTCTAAAACTAAGTTAAAAAGGACGCACGAAAGTGCATCGCCCTGTTTCAGGCCATCGCGGATCGAAAACTCTTCAGATAAACTACCGTTTACGCGTATTCTACCCTTACTGCCGCTTAAGCAAATTTCGATAAGTCTAACCAATTTTCTTGGCACACCCAAGAACTCTAGGATCCAGTACATTCGCGCGCGTATAATAGAGTCGTAAGCTTTTTTAAAATCGATAAATAGCTGATGTACTGCTTCATTAAATTCCCATTTCTTTTCTAACAGTTGTCTAATTGTAAACATTTGATCGCTTGTAGATCGGTTTCGGCGGAATCCACACTGGTAATCCCCAATGATTTCCTCGGCAAAAGGAGTTAGTCTACTTAGGATAACATTAGACAGGATCTTGTAGCACGAAGGCACAAGTGAAATTCCCCGATAGTTGTTACAGTTAGTTTTATCGCCTTTTTTAAAGATGGGAATAATGATAGAGGTATTCCATTCTTCCGGCATGCGTTCTGTTTTCCAAACTGCGCGTATCAATTTACAAATTTGCCTTGTGAGGCAAGGGCCTCCATTTTTTATCAGTTCTGACGGTAGGTCATCGATGCCCGCGGCTTTGTTATTTTTCAACTTCTTTATGGCCATTTCTATTTCTATATCAGTAGGATCGTTAATTAATAGATCAGCAGTGTGGATTTCGCCGAGATTACCTTCAACGGGGGCTTCGCGTACATTTAATAGTTTATCGAAATAATCTTTCCATAAATTCAGTCTCTCTGTCGCATCGGCTACTAGATTGCCATTTTCGTCCCTCATTACTTCCGTTCTACTTTGAAAGCCTTTCTTTATAAAATTGATTCCCCTGTACATCTCACGCGGGTTATTTTGTTTATTATGCGCTTCTATTGCTAGTATTTTATTCTTTTCCCACTCCCTTTTCTTGGATCTATAGAGCCTATTTGTACTTTTGCTAATCTCGAGATATTTCTTATGTGTTTGATCGCACTTATTTTGTAAACTACTTAGTCTGGCCTTCCGACGTTTCTCAAACCAGAGTTTGCACTCTTCGTCAAACCATGGTTTGCTTTTGGTTACTTTCTTAAAACCTATCGTAAGTTTCGCGGCTGCCTTTATCGCCTTTTTCGTATTGCTCCACAGGGTTTCCGGGTCCTCCTCGTGATTATTGTTATCGTCTCTCTGTTCTTGGAGAGCGTCGAAACTATTAGAAATCTCAACTTGGTAATTTAATGTTTCTGTTGCTGTTTTGAACTTATCTATATTGAAACGAACTGTTGGCTCTGTGCGGCTTGTTTTCTTACTTAGCGCTAGCCTAGATCTTAGTTTTACTATCACGAGAAAATGGTCTGAATTTAAATCCGCTCCCCTATACGATCTTATATCGAGAATGTTTGTATGACGTCTTCTGTCTATTAGAACGTGATCAATCTGATTGTGAGTTTTACCATCTGGTGATGTCCAGGTGGCCTTATGTATATTTTTATGCTTGAAATATGTGCTTTTGACAACGAGGTTCTTTGAAGCTGCAAAGTTTATTACTCTGGTTCCATTATCATTACTGACGTCATGCAAACTTTCTGATCCTATTGTAGGCCTATACATTGGTTCTTTTCCAATTTTCGCGTTGAAATCCCCCAATACTATTTTTGCGTCAAACGTTGAGAACTTGTCAAAAACCTGCTCGATTGTTTCATAAAAAAGATCTTTAGTGTCTTCGTCTTTGTCCTCGGTGGGGCAGTGCACATTGATTAATACGTGTTTGCTGAAATTACCCTTTAGTACAATGTATGATAACCGGTCGTTAATGAATTGCATGTCGATAAGTGCTTGCGAAATTCGTTTATTAATAAGAAAACCAGTCCCCAGTCTTTGCCCCTTAGCTCCTCCCCAGTGCAAAGTATAGTTATCCCTAGAAATTGACGCGAAATCGCCCGACCAGCAGGTTTCTTGAAGTGCTATTACGTCAGTTTTGTATTCAATTGCTATCTTAATGAGTTCGCTAAATCGGCCAGTTTTTAGACTACGCGCGTTTAGAGTTCCCACCCTTAGATCTTTAACTGTAGTTTTTTGTTTTTGCAAGTTAGCCATGGTAGTTTCAAGATAATCCGCACCTTAGGATCCTATTCCGATCGTAGGTGAGTCCACTGTCCCAGGAGTGATAACCCCCATACCTCCCTAGGTCTAAGTATGGGAGCTTTCCGAGTCTGACAAGGACCATGTCAACTTGTCGTCAGACACATTACAGTTTCATCCTCGTACCCTAACGTCCCCCTGCAAGGCAGCGCGCCTACTGGCATCAATACCCCTTTAGTATAGTAATGAAAATTTCAATTTATTGTAATCTCATTAGTCTATTGCTAATACTCATTAATATTTATACATTTTTTATACAAATATATTAATAAAAATGTTCAATTATCTCAAAAAAAGGTTACATAAAGTAACATATCCGTCATCCTTAATCTACAAAGAATTAAAAACATTTGAAAAAATAATCGAAAGAGATTACAAACGAACATTATGTGAGGTTATGTTTTTGTGTTTACTCGAAAAATCTAATTTTTACTAATATCATGCACAAGATGTAATTAAGGAACAATAATTCACATGTACTTACCAGGTATTACACGAATTCAACATTATACAACTGGATTAGAACTATGCAATCTATGTTAGGTTTTTCTATGTTAGGTTTCACTTTACACGTGAAATTCATCGAGTGCAAGCGGCCTATTCCGAGGTTGAGCCGAGAATTTTTCGTGACGATTTCGAACCGCGCGTGGGGGTAACTCATTTCTCGGAATTATATTCCCCTACAAGCCCGAGCATGGTCTTATTCAGAAGTTGCACTGTATAACTCTATTCTTAACGATAGGAGATAATAGGATATCTGAAATAAAAAAAAAGATATCCAGAATCAGCCTTTGCATAACATCACAAAATATTGTTAGCTGCTTCTGAAATAAATTAAATGCGATTGAGTTTTTATGATAATAATATTATACGGTTAGGAATCAATAATTCCGATATACATAAGATGAATGTAAATTTTCCATGATAGATCTTCGTGTTCTCATGATTTCCCAAAAAGCTGAGTAAAAGAGGAGGTTATTTTTAATTTCGAAGTGTATTTCGCGAGGAAAAATTGATCGAATTTTTATGGAACTTCCAAATCTTATTAACGCGCTTTTGCATTGCACTCGAGAACAATCTTCAAAATACACTTTTTACTCACGAAATCACTAGAATCGGGAACTTTTTATATCATCGGACGAGCTGTCATTTATGATGTACACTGAAATCTCAGTTTAGTTAGCAGCTCGGGAGGGCTCCAAATAAATCGAGAGTCATAAAATCACAGGCGTAGGTAGAAAGTGCTGTATCAATCGGGGGGAAGCAAGACCAGGCTATGTTTCGGTCGGTAACGTCGCCTTTGCCATGTCGATAGTTACGGCACTGCACGAGTCGACCCTAAGGACCGTAATTCATGCTAAACTCGACAGATGCCTAAGGTGACCATATTTGAAACGCTTAAATTCAGGACGCTGAAAGGATTGAAGGAGGGAGGGGGGTGGTCAGATTCAATATGTTTACACTAAGAAAGTCTTGAGTCATGAAACACATTCATTCAAATATATTATATCACGCGCAATGTTTAAATCTCAAATTTGATTGGTTGAGAACCTAGAGAGAAACTCAGAAGCCTCGAAGTAGAAAAAAACCCCTTTTGTGGGACGTTTTGCAAAAAATCGTCTTTTACAGGACGTTTTGCATGACATTCACCTTCGCAGGACACATTGCTCAATTGCAGGACTGTTCTGCGAAATACAGGACGAATGATCACTTTACAGATGCCAGTTAAACTGAGACCAATTAAACCGTGATTTCAGTGTATTATCTTTATCCCGTTGCTAGAATACCTTGAAAAACAAATGAGTGCCATTCTATGGCCACACGGAGAAAAATGGAAGGTCATTTTAGCCATGCAGATATGCAGACAGACTATATTGCAGGGTCAACTATAGGACAGCCCTTGAAGATGGCTAAAGCGATTATCCCTAGAAGGTTAGAACAAGAGGTTCAAATCGATCATCTCACAGTGTCGACTTGGCCATCTAGAGCGTTCGACTCAAGCGTAATAGAAAGTCGAACCGATCATGAGAGATGGCGGAACTGATCATTATAAAGGGACGAATCGCTCATCATAGAAGGTCGATTTGGTCATATCAGATAGTCGACTTGATCTCCTCGTACAGTCGACCTGGCCATTTTAAGGGGTCGATTCAATTATCCTACATTATCTATATTTGTTGTCCTTTTCCTACTTATTCCAGTCTCTCTCTTATAAGAGACTGGAAATTATAAAATAAAGTGGAACCTATAAAACCTGAAAATTTATATTAAATACATGAATTCTGAAATCATTTTTTATTCTTTGTGGAGAGTGAGGTGTATGAGACATAATTTGATATGCAAAAACAGTGCACATTCACAATATATTTTTTGGAGCACGAAAGGCTAAGGACACGGCACGGTGTCACACTGAATTGTAAGATTTCAGACATTGGAGTGAATTCAGAAACCAATATAGTTACTTTCTGCATGCTGAAATTTTTTGCACTTTTTCAGTTTGAAACCACACGGTGACAACAAATTGAAAGCTGAACGTCCAGTTACGCCTTATCCTAAATATCTTGGAAGCATCAAATTTGACTTTGAAAATTCAAAAGAATAAACTTAATTCACTTTAAATCATATTCTCTCTTATGCACTTCACTTTCCACGCATATTCGAAATATCAAAAAGCAGTTTAAATTCGTTAAAAATATGTTTAAGTTCAATAAACAGCAAATGTGACGCTGAACGGCTGAATGACATTCACTCACTCCGAAATTGCTCTGAACCATGGTGCTTCCAACTCTCGTATCCATTCACACTGCATCCATCGCGTCGACAGCTGGATTGGTTGAGGTTGGCGCGCTTATTTCAAATGATTAAATGTGAAAAGCAATTTTAAACAGCAAGTAATAAGATTAAAGTTATTAAAAATTATACTTTGCTCACAAGAAGGACTTGTAAAGTAAAATTTAAATTATTGATTAGATTTTTTCCCTAAAAATAAATGATAGATTTTAATTTTTAAAGAAAGGAATATATTTTTAACCTTAAATATGAATTTACAATAATTCCTAATATTCTTAGGCACTTTACATTCATTATTTGTTGTGAAAATTTGACTTACACATTTATTCATATTAAATAAACACGCCAACGGTAACTAATCAGGTTGGCCCTCCACGATGGGTCATTTGCTCTTCCGTGGATGGTCGAAATGAGTGAAAAGAAGATGATCGTATTGATCATGCCGAAAGGATACTTCGATTATCCCTGACAGTGAGTCTTACCTTCTTACAACACTCAGACTGGCCATAAAATAAGAGTCTCTCTGACTATGTCGAAAAAATTCTGAAAGGCTCTTTAGACCATCTAGAAGAATGGACTGGCTCTCTAAATTTTGATCCTCTAAATTTGACCATCCATTTTTCTCCGAGCAATACTTGAAACATACTTAAGTATAGATGAAGCATGCACTGTTAGAAAAATGTATATGAGCAAATGTATATGAAGTCATTCGCACACACGCGAGTTGAAATTTCATATACATTAAAATATTAATAGCTGTAGAGTATACACTTTATATTAAATATAATATACAGGCCGGTATAGCAGCGTGCTGGAAAACTCAAATTGCTTTGATTTCTTTAAATCTTATAAAATATTCGCAATTGAAGTAATAATATAGAATTCGTCCATTGAATTGCTTTTTATGATTACAGTGCAACGTACATGTGGAACTCTTTCCAAAATTTGCTCTGAATGGTAGAAATTTAATGTGAGTACAGTTGATTGGAGGTTAGGTCTGTCATTTATTTACGTATTTGAACTTTTCGACTTAAAATCCAATTTTATTTTTGATTAATTGTAAGAAGGTATTATGTTTTATTATTAAGAATCGAAAATTACTGCTAATCTTATTTTGATTTTGTGTAAAATGGAATTATCTGAACGATGATCATGAATGTATATGAGATTTAATAAACGCGTACTTCATCTATACTTAAGTATAGCTGAAGTATATCTCATACTTCATATATACTTCATATATACTTTAGCTATACTTTTTCAATATACTTGAAGTATGGGATTGTCTCATTTACCATACATTTTTTATACTTCAGAAAGTCAGTGATTGATCACTCCCATACTTATGATGCTTACCCCAATTTTAAACAAGGAAATTTTGAAAACGTTTCATTTTAAAATTGTTTAGTTTTTAATTTATATGTTCGATTTCTACTTAACAACATTTTTTTTGAATAGAAGAAAATTTAATTGAAAATGAAGAGAAAATAAATCTTCCGGTTCTCTGCTCATGCACATATCAATCTGAGAGGTGCATACCATCAGACTAGAGTACTTTTCGCCATATTTAACCTCGAGGAGCTCTCAGAAGTGTGATTCACGCGTATTTATACAAGTAAGAACCTGGTTTTCAAAGTGAGCGCCATGCACAATTATGAGTACACTTATAATTAATTAGAATAATCAAATCTAAAATAGTCCTCGAAGTTATTTTCAGCACTTTCAAGTAAGGATAAAATGTAAAACGAAACAAAAACTTCTAAGTTATTTATGTTTTGCTGATTCAGTATGTTTATGGATAAAATGCACAATTTCCTTTTCAATAAAAATTTTTTTTTCTTTTAATTATGAATGGGCAAGACTTATAGTACTAACTGCTGTTTGATATGTGGCCTTTACAGAAATTGCTGACACGTGTTAAACTGTTAATTTAATGCACGCAGTCACTAACTTATCCGTTTGCCTGGTCATCAATATTATACCACTCCATGCATGCCACTTTCTTAACATAGAAAATAGGTCATGAATATTTACATGCTCATCAGTGAAGGTATTCGATTTGTGTAAAATTTGAAACGATAACTTTCGAAAGAATTGACAGATTAGATTGGCCATTGGTATACTTTTTTAGTGTCCGAAAATGAAGATCAAGTTCATTAGCCAGCCATTTTGGATAAAAATTCAAAAAGTTAGAGCATTTTCAACATTTTTGGGACCACTTTTTTTAAAATTTTTAAATTCTATGTACGGCTATTCCTATCAGTTAAAAGGATGAATAATTTATTCTAATGACTTTTGTCGATAAAAAAATTACCAGAGTTATAGCATTTACAAAATTCAAAATAACAAACGAAAATGAAACTTTTAAGCCAATCAGCGCACTATATGAAAAAAGTCAAGAAAAGACAAATGTTGCTTTCTGAACATCCTACAAGATTTCCATAAGAACTTTTTGAATTTTTTTGAAAAATAAAAAATTCAAATTTTGAGCCAAATAACTCGAGATACGAAGAAAGTGTTATTAAACAGAATTATTGGTCTTAAAAAGATCCACAAATTTTCCTCCGGGCATTTTTTGATTGGATAAATCATTTTCGTTTTAATCGTGAAAGATACTGTTAAAAACGAAAATTTTAATTTTCCAACTAAAAGCGAAAATTTCTAACAATAGAGATACCTTACTCTTTAATTGCAGTGTGTGATTAAAAGAAGAAAATTATTAAGTGTTTTTTGGCAGGATGCGTATTTTTTGTTTAAATCGTAAAAAATAACATTGAAAATTTAATATTATGTTCCATTACAAGGGATGAAGCACAGCGATCGCAATGAGTGTGAAGTTTGCTGCCCGAGCGAAGCGAGGGCTGCATTTACACGAGTTGCGAACGCTGTGTTTGACAGTTGTGTTTGACTGGGTTTTACAACACGGTTGTCGAAGACAACGGAGTTTCAACCCTAGGGCTGAAACAAAATGTTTCAACCCTAGGGATGCAAACACCGTGTTTCAACCCGCTCTACAGGTATCGAAACTCGAAGTCTCTATAGAGGCACGATGAAAAAAAATTTAATTTGGAAAAACGAAACAAGGTGCAATAAAATGTTCATTAAAAAAATGTTTTTATAGAATACGCACTTATTTCAAATATAAAAACAAGACCATGAGCATTGAAAATACATTTGTTTCAATATCAATGCATATTATGAATTGTAATTTTATTGAAATGATACATTTTTCAGGGTAGCTAAGTATAAAAATTAGTGCTAAATATGGAACAAATGTTAGAATAATCATGAAAAATAAAATCTGTACATTAATTTGAAATATATGAATAGACAGTCGCAGACCGAGGTACAGAAATAAATATAATATACATTTGATATAATAGAAATGAACTCAAGTAGAAAAGTTCGCACATTGGACGAAATCGAGTGCGTAGCACGAGATACGTGATGAGAATGTGTTTGTTAAAGCCGAATGAGTTTCAACAAAAGAGAGTTCACAATCACCAAATGATAGTTGAGGGGCTGATAGCAAAAGCGGACTAAAAAAAGAGTCGGAGTAAAAGTGGGTTGATTATTTCTCAGCGGAAGAACGAATTAGCTCACGCGCTACACGGAAAAAATGTATCCGTGAAGAAGTCACGAACTTGTAGCTAGGTCTCGGATACGAGATAAAAAAATGAAACATTACATCCTTATTTCTATGAGAAATATATGGATAAATTTCGAAGTTTCTTACGAACAGTTCGAATTTCCTACGAATAGTTCCTGAAAATTTCAGACTGAAATATAAAGAGGAAAAATTTTATTTGTGCGATTTAATTTTATATTAATTTATAAATTCGCAACTCAGAAGATTCGAACCCTCAAAAAGACTGCTGACTCACAAGTTTCTAAACATAAACCAGGAGTGCGTAAACACACGCCGCACAGTGGTCCGGATCGTCGAAAAGGTGGTCAAAAGTAAAAAAATGAGTTTTATTTTTTTTATGAAATATCGATGCCAATCCATTAACGAGTATCTAAAGCACATGAGAGTACAAAAATAATAAAAAAATATTATTATTTTAAGCAATTTTTCAGGTTTCAAAGTTCAACAAGTTGGAGAAATCGCTCCCAACGCCTAATGTATACCCATATATACCTCAACTTTAGGAGATGCTGTATCAACACCAGTAAAAAATATTTAAAAACTGGTTATATAGAATTGTAGTGTATCATCTCCTTTGAGTGATTCACGTGTTAAACATTTAATATTTATCAACATTATTAATTTTTTTTAGTAATGTTTTTCGGGTAAAAATATTTCTCATTCAATCAGCTTTCGATTGAAAAAACATTAAGTTGCTGGGCTTTGCCGCGAAATGTGGAAACGCTAAGTTGTTGTGAAAGAATTAATAAATTGATTTCCATACAGGATTTTTGCGGCAATTTGCGACTTTTCAAATGGGACGCTAATTACGAAGGCCACACGGGCAGGAATTTGCGCGAGTTTAGGCGCGTGTTTGCCTATTATAACAATTTTATGACATAGTAATTTTAATTTTCACAGTTTTCAGTGTTTTCCTATTTAGATATTCAATATTCTATTTAGTTAATGTTTTTTTTTTGTAAATTAATTTATTTTAAACAATTATCAAATATAATTTAAAAAATATAAAGGACAATGTTCTCACATGGTAACTTTAAAATGATTCAACAATGGTACTACAACCACGGACTAGGTTTTCTTAATAGAAGTGAAAAATATAGGTGTTGGAGGTAATTCCTATAATGGACCTGTTACCAGGGTATTGTGACAGGTGCCTAAGAGATCTTGAACCGGATAGTGCTAGTGACAGTGAGGGCCGAGTGCCCCACGACTGTAAAGAAAGTTACATCAGGTAGGTAAAGCCGTCAATGCAATTGTTGTTCTTCTAATGAAGTGTCCTTTTTTATGTTTGTTAAACCTTGTATCGAACAATTCGGAAATGTTAAAGGTTCCTAATTCAAAATTGCCATATACCTTTTCTTACGTTTTTGCAAGTTCGCAATATGATTTTTACATTTTTATGTGATAGTGAACATTTAATCATCAATATCTCCAAATATATTGATCCTGTGAAAAAGGAAAGATTAGTTTCAGAATGAGCGTTTCAAAATACAGAAAGAAATATCATAAAAATCAAATGAACACGAATTTTGTAAAATTTTGTAACATAGTGTAAATGATTTGTATATATGTACAACCCATGCAGAAATTTTGCCGTGGCCCCGATCGGGTTCGGATCTGGCCAAATCCGGCGCGGATCCGGAAATCGACCTGGGCCTGACCCGTGATGAAACACACGGCCCGATCGGTGCCGAACGTGGCAGCCCGATCTGGCTGCCAGGTCGGTCCCGGACCGGGTCCCGATTAATTTCCTGTTGATAATATTTATAAAATTTGGGTATTTTTTCTAAAATAATTAATAAAAAACAAAGTTAGTCACGATCGATTTCATTTCCCACAGCTTCCGGTTCATCGAAATTAATATTTTCTTCCTCTTCATCTTCATCATCAGCTTCAGAACCTAAAATATAATTAAATACACGTTTGTCAGCCTGCTTAGAATATAACCTTATATTTACAAATCGAGACCGTAATTATTTATAGGTATTAAATTATGAGCTGAATAATTTCCTATTAATTAAAAAAAAACTAATAATGTCAATTGAGGATAGCCGTGAATATATAAATCTTGATAAACAAATTTAACATTAATTTTAATATTGAGGTTAGGTTTCACTGATTTACTTACTTGCATTTCCGTCTCATAAATATTCGTATCCTGGTTATCGCACGGTGTTTCTGAACCCGCGGAGTGCTTTTACGCTTTATTGGCATTGTCTATTGAACCCTTTTTCACGTATCACACTTGAAATTTATTTCAAAATTGAATAGCTGTCAAAACTGCACACACGTAATTCGCTACTTCAAAGAACACATACTAGGTGTCGTTGTAGGCGGTAACCCGGCCACCGGGTCTGACACGATTCTGAAACCACGAAATATACCCTATCCGGGACAGACCGGGCCAACCCGATCAGGGCCTGATCGGTAAAATGGATCCAGTATGGCGATTTCTGCATGGGAACCGACAAAAATGCGTACAATTTAAAAATTTTAATATCTATCCAATGTTCAAAGAGTGTATTTAAATACATGTTTGTGTATGGTGTATTTGTTTAAATAATTATTATTTCATCAGTACTGACTCACCTTTCACTCGATACAACTGAATAAGAGGTTCGAAATCAGGAATTCGAAAAACTATTATAAAACAAATTTCATGCTCTTATAGGATTTTTTTCAATTTGACGAACGTATTAGATTTGCCATTCTGAATTTTGATATTTTTATGACATATTTAAAACCAGCAACCTACGCAATTTTTCTTAAATGGACTTCATAAAATTGTAGTCATATTCAGAGTGTGTTAGCTGCCATATTGGGTCCGCCATTTTTAATTTTGCAATTTTGAAAACAGATTTGGAATTAGGGACCCAAAAAGTATTTACAAAATAAATTTCATGTCAGTCGGATAATATTTCGACTTTTGACCACCTTTTCGACGATCCGGACCACTATGCGCCGCCATCAAGGCCAAACAAAATAGCTATTATAAAATTTCTAGCCACTCATCCGACGAGCTCGAGGCACACATACGAGCGCACACATGTACCGCGCGTTTGGGAGAGTGTGTGTGTGGCCACGTACAGGTGAACTTAGTTGCAAGTTCCCAGATTTGTCGGGCAAGCTCGTGAGTGCTCTGAGAATCTTTTCCCAATCACTCGTAATATTTTTGTAATTATTCACGTAAAAAAAAAGTGATGAACCGTTTTAGAATTTTCACATCGAGTTCGTCAATCTTTCTCAAATTTCGCAGGTTATTTACGAAAATACATAAATATCCGATGAATTTTTCTCATATCCGAGACCTAGCTACTAGTTCGTGACTTTTTTACGGATAAATTTTTTCCGTGTAGAGCAAAAACGAGTTAAAGATTTAACTCGTTTATGCCCGTAGTGCGTGGACTAACCCAGTTTTGCCCGCACTCATATTTCGATTCGGTTCAACTCCAGCCGAACTCTTGATTCGTTTTTGGCTACGCTGATATTTCCGTTTCGTTCGCGCCAGGACGATCGAGAATACATAAAATTGATCAGTTTATATCCATAATAGCTCAAGGGCAATATGAACTATTTTTCAGAAGAGTCTAAAAACGTTCTCAAAAATCGAATTTTCAATTTTGAAGAAACAAATGTGTACTCCTAAAGTACGTCAATGCTGAATTGATGCCTGAAAAGTTAGATTGGAAAATTATATCATATTTCAAAAAAATTAGTGATGATTATCAAAAAAATTGATATCATTTTTAATACGCATAATATTTTGCAAATGAATTATCAATACCAATGGGGTCCTGGAATAATTGCACGCAAATTTTTTCACGGAGATTGGCTGCGATTCGTCACATGATTCGCATTCAATCTCAACAATTACAAGACAAAAAGAGTTTTTATATTGAACACATGAAAGTTATTGATTTTTTTTTTATTTTATAAACAAATTTTATAAGCTATCATCGATATCAGCTATTCATGATGTAATAAATAATGTTTTTCCTACGAAATCGACCAAAAATTACTCGGCAATGACATCTTGTTATCATATATTTAGTCAGTTAATAACAATTGATGCTTATTTGAATAAACCTAATCAACGAATGCAATGTTGGGCTATTTTCCGACGCACTAGCTTGGTTCTTTCAACGTAATCAAATATTATTATCTAATTCATAAACCTTCAGGGATATTTCAATGACAATCGACTGTTATTATTCTTAAGAACAATTTTTTAAATAAATTTGTATTATCTCATGTATTTATGAACTGAAGAATTCCACCTTTCACCCAGGAATTAACAGCCAATTATTTATCAACCATTTCTTGCTACTAATCAATAACAATGATCTCTTCACAACTAATTTAAAAATAAATTTAAACACTTGGATAACGATCAATTATTTTTAACAAGAAAAATTGGTTTGTAACATTTTTAGTAAAAACAACAATAGTTAATCCTTATCCAAGTTTCTAAAAAATTACAAAATTAATTATGAACAGTTAATCGAGTTAAAAAATAAAGTTGAAGTCATGGAAAATAGACAGATAATGAATTCTTTCATTCAGTTTGTTTAAAAAATCATAAATTTTAATTATTGGTTATATGGAATCGTGAGAAGCGGAATTTTTTGTTTATAAATAAGGCATTATTTCGCAACTGCAGTACCCACTCAAAAAAATTAAAGTTGTCTGCCCTAAGTCAAACTTGGACAAAGTCTTGTGATCTTGAATAGTAGTTTGTGGGAAAGAAATGCTATCATTTGGATAATTATATAACGACTGGGAGGAGGTGAACATTTTGGGATTTTCGTCGATATTGCCTATTTTTGCGAGTTTTAATTCTTCTATTTTGTGATGGGAAATTTTTTTTCAGTACAGTTTTCATAGGTTTTTGTATGCCCTTTCCATTGATCAGAAATTTTTTTTGAAATAAATAGTATTTGGCCTTCAAAAATAAAACCCAAAAACAAATTTGATTTTTTTTTTTGGTCAAACGCATATTTTGTCATCTTTTTATCTCAAATGTTTAAGTTTCTGCCTTTAAGAACTTTGAGGTTAATTACTGGGAATTTTTAGTTTCATTAAGAAAAATAAGCAATCTGTTTAAATGTTTAGAAGTGGCGCAAGCCACATGAAGTTTAACACGTATTTCCTATAAGAAAAAAATACGTTTTTGTAAATTTGATTCAGAATCCTCAATATTAGCTGAATTGAGTTGAAACTCAACATTTCTCTTCACAATCAGCCATAGAATACGAATAAAATATTACTTTTGAAACACCTGTGTCACCCCCATTAGTCTGTTTTATATGTAGGGTCCCAAAAAAAAACCCGTAAGTGTTCTTGGTTTTGCTAGTTTTTTACGCTAACTATGATTTTTTTTGCGGTTTTTTAAATGAAAATTTTTTCTGATACATAAAACACTACTTTATATTGATAATTAGATGTTTACATAAATTGTTTAAACAATTTATTATTGTTTTTAGCAATTTTCTTTTAGAATGGAGTCGCGGTTTTTTTTTCGAAAAGTTTCCACTTTTTGTCCAATTTTCAATTAGAAAGTGGTTAGAGTTTATTAATTTTAACAAATATAATTGTTTAAACAAATTATTATTGTCTATAGCTCTTCTATATTAATACAAGATAGTTGCGGTTTTTTTCTGAATTTTTTAACTTTTTCGATTTTTCAATTAGAGTGAAGTAATAATTGATTCAAGCTAACAAAATTAATTGTTTAAACAATTTATTATCATTGTTAATAATATTCTATTTTCTTAATCGTAAAAAGTTGCGGTTTTTTCAGAAATTTTTAACTATTTGTCTATTTTTCACTTAGAGTGACTTAATAATTATTTAAGTAGAGCAAAAATAATTGTTTAAACAAATTATTATTGGTAATAACTATCTTCATCTATATTAATCCCAAATAATTGCGGGTTTTTCCGACATTCTTAACTTTTTGCCCACTTTTCACTTAGTGAGGTCATAATTAATGCAAGTTAATAAAAATAGTTGTTTAAACAATTTATTATTGTTTATAACTATCTTCTCTTAGATAAGTGCTAGAAAGTTGTGGTTTTTTTGTGAAATGTTTAACTTTGCTTTGCATTTTTACTTATGAACAAATAATAAATAAACATTAGAGAGAAACATATTTGAAATAATCTCTTTCTTTTTCGTAAATATATTTTGCTGCAGGGGGGGGGCTGATATCAAAATATTTTTAATTCCAAATTTTTCTTTTGCGCTTTACAATAAACTTCTTGATGTCATTTAAAACCAAACTTTTACAAGTCATTTGCACACCTAGTTCTCTCACCTAATTCTAATTATTCCATTCTTTGTTTTCGTTTCTTGTGTAAGATAGCTTTTTTGTTTATATTAATTCTTTCAAACGTTGGGAAAAGAGCAAAAATAATTCACTTAAAAAAGTAAAATAGTATTCAAAAAATGATTCTTGTTGAGGTTCACTTATTATTTGATCATAACTAAAAAGTCAAAGCAAAACTCAAGATTTCAGAAAAAAAGCAACTTTCTAGCATTACTGTAAGAGAATATAGTTATAAACAATAATCAATTGTTTCAATAAGCATGTTTGTTAACTTGCATTAATTATTACTCCACTAAGTGAAAAGTGGACAAAAAGTGTAAGAGTTCAGAAAAAACCGCAACTTTTTAGCACTTATCTAAGAGAAGATAGTTATAGACAGTTATGAATTGTTTAAACAACTATGATTGTTAACTTGCATTGTTTACTACTTTACTGAGTAAAAAGTGGGTAAAAAGTTAAACATTTCAGAACAAACTGCAACTATGTTGCATTAATAAAGAAGAAGAAGATAATTATAAGCAATAATAATTTGTTCAAATAATTGCTTTTGCTACATTGAATTAATTATTAACTCACCCTATGTGAAAAGTAGACAAATAGTTGTTAATTTCAGAAAAAAACCCGCATTTTTCTAGCATTATTCAAATTGAATATTATTATTAATAATAAGATAAAATTGAATAAAATGTAACTTGCCATCTTATACAAGGCTAGTCTGCGCTGAATAATAGTAGTAGTAGTATACCATTAAGCCATTTCCCTGTCAGGGTAGGCGTGACACTACACGATTCGGGTAGTGTTTCTAGGTGGATAGTTTTCTTGTAGTAAATAACTACTACAAGTGTGGGCTCACCACACCCACGATGTGCCAACAGCACGCAGTATTCTCGAACGGTCACCCATCCAAGTACTAACCGCGCCCAACGCTGCTTAACTTCAGTGATCTGACGAGAACTGTTTTTTTCAGCGTGGTGTATAATTTTATAATTTGTATAACCCCCACCCCCCAAACCCGAGTTTGTTTTTAAAAAAAGCCTAAAGAATAGTTGGTTCGTAATAATATTATCTGTTGATCTAAATCTTAAACAAAAAAATCTGGTGACTGTATTGATGAGAATCGATATTTGATAAATTTAGGTTTTTAAACTATTTTTTAAGACTATTCCGAACCCATCTCTCTGTTCAGACAATATTTTAATTATGTCACTTCGCACAGGGTCAAGTAATATGTGTACCAAAGAGCTCAGTCCTTAGGAAATGAGAGTCCCGTTACATTCATTAAAAAAAATTTTATCCATTAAATAATTTGTACCAAAATTACTCAAAAATTGTTAGCAAATTGAGATATACGCTAGGCCGAAAATATAATAGTTAAAATCCACGATTTTGTTACGTCAATTATAAACTAGAATTTCCGTCATACCAAAACATATTTGAATTTGCCCCTGCAAGCATACGCTGCAAAACAATGTTCACATTGTACCATGTAAAATCATTTTTCTAGAATAAAGCACTGATGAGGACCCCCACCTGGGTCGGAACGTCTGTTTGACTTGTAAAAAATAAAGCATTTCTTATTTCTGGATCCTAAAGCCAATCACAGCATCAACTTAATTAATTATTCACCTCACTCCAAGTACAAATAAAAAGTATGTCTTTTTAATAAAAATTGTTGAATTTGCAACCAAATAATAAAATTCTTCACTGAAATTAATCGTCAGGACGAAGCAACTGTAAGAAAAGAAATAAAAATACAAGGCAAATGAATCACTAACGTACTAAAAATCATTTTATTCCAAAATAAAAAAATATGCATTTATTTGTTTCTACAAGAGAACGATTTGGCGTCTGTGCGGGTCGAAAATTACAAAATGTATATTTTTGGGCCACCCTAATAGCGACCTCTAAATATTTTTTTTTAATCTGGCAAACATTGGGTGTCATTTCCTCATCAAAAGAAAGAAATTTCTGATTTAAGGGCTTAAAACATCTAAAAAAAAGTATTTCATGAGGCACCCTACAGTGGTGATCGTACATGCATTATATATCTTCACCGATTTGCATCAAACATTTTGGAATCAATACAACATGGAAAAAAATAACTTTTGCATCGAGAAAAATCTGTTCCGCACTGTCATACTATAATCGCATATTTTCGTACAAAAATACCTCGCTTCTTGTACCTCTATTTCATCAAATACTCCTCTACGAAAATGCAAGAGCGGATCCAGAAAATTTTTCGGAGGGGGCGATTGTGAATTTTTTTCAACGTATGTATGTAAAAGGGGGTAAGGGCTCCCCCAAATGATTTAAAATAACTTTTTCTATTGAATATAATAAGGTAATACATTTCACTGTATTTATATTTTTCAATTATAGTGTTCACATTTATAAAAAAAACCTGAAAGCACATGCATATTTAGGATCGAAAATTGTATATGAACAAAACAATTCTTGATTATAATAAAAATTCTAATCTATGATTGCTTTTTTTTGCATAGAGATCTATGACCTGTCAGAATAAATTTTGATATCCTGATGAATATGAAGTAATTATAATCCTGCTAAACGGTCGTCGCTCATCCTCGTACGAATCCACGTTTTTAATCGTCGTAATGCTGAAAAAGTTCGCTCAGCAGTAGCTACACTAACTGGTAGACATGCCAGTACTTTTAGAAGAAAAAAATGGCAGGATAAATATTCTTATCACATGCTATAAGAGCTCTTGGCGCTGTTGATGGAAGTTTTTCAATTACTCTTTTTTCACGAGACAATTTGGTGTTCCAGGATCGCAATTCTACAATAAGTGTCCTTTAAGATATTTCAGGTGCCTCGTTGCAAAGACTCCAGTACCATTCTGCACAAACGCGAACAGATTCTAAAATTGTATCATCCTCTTCATTGTTTTTGATAGCCTTTTCTGGCGAAAGTATGGATTGGTCTTCAGAGAATCGTGTTTTTATATGTTGTATCACACTCTCCAGTAGTGGAACAAAAATAGACTGCCGAAAAAAAGTTTCAGGATCATTATTCGGATAATTTGATCGAAGACTTTGCCTACTAACAGTCCTTGAACTTTGTGTAGGTCAACTCCTAATTTCGCAGCCATCTGACTAACTTCCTGGTAAAGCTTATGAAAGTAAGTTTTGTATTCCGTCGGACAGACAACAGAGATTAAAAATTCTGTGTCACGCATAACAGAAAGAAGTTATATATATATATATATATATATATATATTCGGTATTCGGTTTTGATTCCTTGGGATTCGAACCGAAGGGCCTATGACAAAGCCACCGGACGCGTCCTCGGGTTGCGGATAGAGGGTCCCTGTACCAAGGGTTTCTGCTGAATATGGTTACAATAATTAATAAGCAGTCGCGGACAATTGTCCATGGATGGTCCCGAAGGAATAACTCCTAAGCGAAGGCGTAACAACCGTGCCGAAAGCTGAATGGCACCTGGGTGAGGTGTCTCAAACGGTGTATCTGGGATACCGGGCGACCTCTCAGAGTATCAACCTTATCCTTGCACGCGGGGCTCTACAAGGACGGACTAACCCTTTTCCCTAGCTGTTCGTGGGAACAACAATGACAACACCAAACATGGTTGTAGGAAGTGCGGTTCAAAACAATCGAACGCGCAGGGCTCCCGACAATGGGTCGGACAACAATGCCGACTACCCTAGAGTTGGGGGAGCCAATCAAGACGGAGTCAATGCGATTGACCGGCGGAATCTCGTTGCTTCTAGGTGGACGGATCGACTCAGGGACGACCTGCTGGAGTGCTATGATACCAGTATGGCCCCTGAACGAAAAGGTTACATGGCGCGACTGCATGCTCTGTGGTGCGAGAAACACCCAGAGCTCTCGGATTTTTCGCAAAAACGTCTGCGAAACCGTGCCGAGGACCTCCGGAAAAGGGGTTATATAAGCGGAGCGCCTAGACAACCGCAGCCGGAACAAGCCGGCAACAGAGAAAGAGAGGCGACACTGAGACCAGCCTCGAACAGCCATCCAATAGAGGGAGAACGATGCTTCAAGACCCGGAGAAACATCAACATTCAGGTTTCTCCCAAGCCCAAAGATCTGACTGAACTGCATGATGAGCTTCGTGGAGATTTTTCCGAAGAATCCGACCTCTGGACTATCAGTTATAGTGTGTACAATGCAGCGAGAACTTTGGCAGATGCAAACCGTAAAACAAAACCAACGGTTGATCATAAGACCAAAAGACGAATGCATCAACTTAGCACAAAGATAGGCTGGGCAAGACAGTACGCGTCTCGCATTCAGTGTGTGATTGACTACATAACATCTGGCAGGACTTTCACTGCCAAGGTTCGACAGTTCACGCGCGAACTGCGGATCCGTCATCACACAATCAACAAATCAAAGCTACTGACCATCAGGCAGCATATTGTTGACAGAATACGAGTACTATCTGACGCCAGGAGAAGTCTAGAGCGGAGAGAGAGATGGGTCAGAGAAAATCAACAGTTTTCGTCTGACCCATCTCGACTCTTCCAAGACCCTCCAGTTACTGTCGACCATCCGCCCAAACCAGAGGAGGTCGAAGCATTTTGGAGAGAAGTCTACGAAGTCCAACATCCACTTAAAGAAGGCTCAAAGAACATAAAAAGCTTCAAGGAGCTGTGCAATGCCCTCATCACAGCTGAGGAGGAATGCCCACCTATCACTACCGAGGAGGTGAAAAACGTATTAAGAGGCATGAAAAACTATTCCGCTCCGGGACCAGATGGCATCAAGACCTTCTGGTGGAAGAAGTTTCCTTTAACCCACCAGCATCTGGCCCGAATTTCCACCTCATATCTAAAGTCGGAAGAGCCTATTCCGGGGTGGTTGGTGGAAGGGCGCACAGTGCTCCTGCCGAAGACGGGCAACTTAGCTGACCCTAAGAATTACAGGCCAATAACTTGTCTGAACACATTGTATAAGATCTTCACAGCTATCCTAAATGATAGGATTGTTCGGACAATTGGACCTGTATGGCGAGAGATGTATGAACAACGTGGCTCAAAGAAAGGCGTAGCAGGATGTCGGAAGAACTTGCTCATCGACAGATGTGTCTGTAAAGACGCAGCATACTATCAGCGATTTCTATCGATGGCCTGGATTGATTACCGGAAAGCTTTCGATTCAACCTCCCATAGACTTATCATCTGTCTGTTGGAAAGCCTAAAGGTTCATCCACACATCGTGAGGTGCATAGAGACATTAATGCCGCTTTGGAAAACCAGATTTACTATC
>CAKNYM010053592.1:260791-313223 GCA_932195095.1 Andricus curvator | reverse complement strand
CTTTACTCACATGTATATTAAATTTCGATCAGATTTTTTTAACAGTGTATGTTTCCAATATTCATTTCTTCATCATTGGCCATCCTAAAAAATCCTTACCTACATCCATTGCTTACTTATGGTAATCGACGATATCATGCACAGTAAGAATACCATATTTACCAAATAATTTAGCGAATTTAATAGCGAGCTCAGTCACGAGTTTGGTTGCAGATACAGGTTTATTGTGTCCCACTTTATCCTTGATAAATAGTGAACAGTAGCGACAGAAATGTCCTTTTTTAATGCCAGAGAAAACTAACCAATTAAAACATTCGAGATGCTTATGACTAGCATATCTTCTCTCTATCTTTCCTTGTTTCTTGTGTTCAGAAAATTCAAATGTCTAATAGCTTAGAAATTGTTTAAAATTGTATTGATTTTGTTATAAACAAATAAGTAATTGAAAATGGATTCATGAGGATCGCGCTCGATTATGTATTCACCTCGCGCTACGCGCTCGGGCGTATTTGCATCGCGCTTTACGCTAGGCTCCTCTAGATTTTTGAAATTCGTGTAAGACTTCGATGAAAAGAAAAAGTTTGTTTGCAAATATTACAAAATTATCAAAACCTCTACATATTAAGTGACTGTTAAATTTGTTTTTATTTTAGACTGAAAAGGAACTTTATTTACTCAAGGTTCTATCGACCTTAAGGAACACATTCTCATCCAGACACTCGCGCTTCGCGCTCGATATTTGATTTGAAAATCATTTGAACCGTATGATAGAAACAAAAAAGTTTGAGCGCACTTACGGCGTGCGATTTGGTAAATACACTGAGCGCGCACTTTGTGCTTCGTATTAATTTTTTGTGCGATCAAAATTTGAATTTTTTATTTTTCAAAAAATTCAAAAATTTGTTATGAAAATATTATAGGGTGTTCAGGAATCAACGTTTTTCTCCTCTTGACTTTTTTTCATATCGTGCGTTTTTCGGCTTAAAATGTTCATTTTCGTTTGTTTTTTGGAATTTTGAAAATGCTATAACTCCAGTAATTTTTTTTTTATCACGAAAAGTCATAAGAATATTTTGTTCGTCATTTTGCGTACTACTAATAACCGTACATAGAATTTTCAAATCTTCCAAAAAAGTGGTCTCAAAAATTTTAAAAATGTGCTCACTTTTTGGATTTTCATCCAAAATAGCTGGTTAACGAACTCGATCTCTATTTTTCGGCCATAAAAAAGTGTGCCAAAGCTCAATCAAATCTGATCATTTTTTCGAAAGTTATCGTGGCTACAGACAGACAGACAGACAGACAGACAGACTACAGACAGACAGACACCTTCGTAAAAATCGCTTTTTCTAGCTCAGGGGGTCTCAAAACGTGGAGATTTGATGAAAACCGACTATGTCAAATTTTACATAAAACCAATACCTTCTCATTAGAATGAGAATGTAAAAAATATATATAGCAGGAAGTTATTTTGAAATTAATCAAGTTTTTTTATGTTGAATCGGCCAAAAATTATACGAAAATGTTACGAAATTGTCAGATTTATTCATCCAATAACAACTGATGATTGTTTAAACAAATTTAATTAACGAATGCACTATCTGACTATTTTTAGAAGTAAAAACTTGGTTTTTTCAACGTAATGAATTGTAAATAACAAATTAATAAACTTTTGGGGACCTTGTATGACAATCAACAATTTTCATCGTTAACAATAATTGTTTAAACAAATTTTTATCATCTTAGGCATTTTTCTGGAAAATATTGCGTTTCTTTAGGGTATTCAAAATTAATTAAATATAGCTGAAAAATGCATTTGTCAGTTAATTTTGTTTAAACCATTATCAATTGTTATCGACTGATAGCACATAGCCATTACTAAATAACAGTCTGCTAATACCCTAAAGAAACGCATTTATTTTCTTAAAAAATGCCTAAGATGATAAAAATTTGTTCAAACAAATGTCGTTAACAATGAAAATTGTTGATTGTTCCTAATTTTTGAAGTGTCCAGGGACCTAAATGGTCCCGGATCCATAAGAATTTACAGGGTTTGGGTTCGGACTTGAACCCTAAGAATTTAAAGGGTCCGGACCCGAACCTTAAGAATTTAAAAGATCCGGGTTCTGACCCGGACACTTAAGGAATTAAAGGGTCCGGGTGCAGACCTGGGCCCTTGAAAAATTGAGTGGTTCAGTCGGGACCCGAACCCTCAAGGAACCTTTTAATGTCGGGTCCAACTTAAAGGGTTCCTTGAAGTATGATTGTGAAATTTACAAATTGGTTGGTGAAAAAATTGAAAAATTGAAAAAGTTTAGTCAGTTTAGAGAGACTCATCAAACTCTGGTTACATAGTGTTGCAACCTACTCACATTTTGAACGACCGCCCCGTCCGCCCCCTGGATCCGCCGTTGCGAAAATGATAGTAGCAACCCATGCAAAGTTCGAAACATATTTTTTTTGATGTGCGCATTTATATATTTTCCATATTTTGTGAACTGCATTTAGCAGATTCAGAAAACCCTTGAGTCCCCAACCTTTAACTGCGTTCAGGAGACTTATCCGATTGATACAACATTTTCAAGATAAGTCTTTTTGATGGAGTTTTTTCTACATTTTTCAGGATTTTTTTTATGAATTGATCACTTTTTGATATTTAGTACAGTTTATGGAGAAAACTAGATTTTTTAATAATAAGACACTCCTACTTCCTACACCACTCAACCGATTGGTACACAAATTTCCAGATAAGTCTATTGCTTGAGTATGAGATATCGGCGGGGATATCCCATTTATCTCCTAGGATATCCTAGGAATATTGCGAATGATATCGTACAGGGCGGAAATCTTGATATCCCTATAGGATCCTAAGGATATATCATACTATCCTGAGGATATCCCAATAATATCCCAATTTTATATGCCAAGGATGTCCCCAAGATATCCCGCAGTTCTATAATTTGGTATATTCCTGGAAATTCAGATTACTGCCAATTATATGTATATTCAATCTTATAAATAAAATAACTCACCATCTAAAAATATTACGTATTTTCCGGAGATTTTTTATCAAGTATAACCTTATAAAGTAGAATAATAGTACCCTCTAAATCTGAATCAGTGAAAAGTGACTGATTGTCAGTGAAAGCTGAAAAAAAAAGAAAGATTTTGAAAGATTCAAATATCTAGAATCCGGTCACTGACAACCAGTGAAAAATTACTTATTCATTAAATGAAAGTTTCACTTTTGAGAGTTGGCAGCACTGTACCACGTCAATTTAGGGGTCATAAATAAAATAAGATTTTAGTAGATTCAATGAAATAATCATAGTAAAAAACTTAAAACGCATAAATGTGATCAAATATTGAAAAATGTGAAAAGATTTAATGCTTCTAAATGACAAAAAGCTCACATATTTCTTTACTTTCAAGATTCGACTCTCAAGTACACACCCGTCAAGTAAGTACTTTTTATACGAGTTAGAGTATATTTTTCTCGCAGTAAATTCAGCACACTTACAGTCCGAAAATTCCAAAATTTATTTCTTAAAAAAATTATTTTTGCTACTTAAGTAAAAGAATAACAACAACGCTTTACTTTAAAACTTAGAGGTTATGTCTCGCATGATTTACTCTGGTGTTACTGAATTGATTAGTGAAAAGTCCGGAATCACTGATTAATCAGTGAAATGACCAACTACTATTTCAATCAGTGAATTTTTCACTGATTCATATTTAGAGAGGAGAGTCCCCTCTCAAGTCACTTTCAGGTACATTCAATCATGGCTGTCAGTGTGCGAAAACTATCGCGCAATAATAAGTGTCGCTTTAACAAAAGTTCACAATTTATCGAATATTCGTGCTGGATTATAATCTATTTTCATTTATATTGTGTAAAACAACGCGTTACATAATAATTTGATTGTTTTTTATCGTAAAAACTGATTTTTCCGTTATACTCATGGCGAAAAGTGCGATCTCCAAACTGCGCGATTTAGATGTTATGATTTGGCTGTTATTGGTTATGAAAATAACTTGCGGTAATAATTTTTTTATAATTGTACTGAGTTTTCAGGCATCCTACATATTTGTATTAATATGCATTCCAGAATTATTGGAGTCCAATGCCAAAATTTTATATATCCCGCACAGGACATTGTGTGGATATCGTACGGGGTGGAAATGTCAATATCCTTGGAATATGCCATGGATATCCCGGGGGATTTTTGGGACATTTTCAGGACATTCCATTTCCTGCCGAGATATCCTAGGGATATGCCGAAGATATCTTTTATTTGTGGGAGAATTTTTCATCCGCTTTGTATGAATTTTTGATTATTTTTCGAGCTCTTACAACTCTTATAAAAAAAAAATCGATTCTCTCGTAATTAGACATACCTACAGCCTACACGATTCAACCGATTGGTACAAAAAGGTCCGGGAAAGTCTGTTGGATGGATTCTTGGTCTGTTTTAAGAATTTTTGGTTCGGTGATTATTTTTTGAGCTCTTACACTTTTTATAAAAAAAAATCGAGTTTTTAGTAATTGGACCCGCTTACAGTCTCCACAACCTACAGGATACAATATTTTAACTTACTATCTACTATTACGGAATTTTCCGCAATAATAGCCCTATCGCTGTACATGACATGTGAGCTTTATTAAATAATAAAGTTCAATAAAAATTATTATATTCTTACAATAACTATAGATATTTTATTATCTTTTTCAGTCTGTCAAAAAAGCGAATATATAAATGCATGGAATCAGTACTTTATCTTTTTAGATTTCACCTGGAAAGAAACATTACCTTAAATTTCCATTTCCAAAGTCCACATTGACTAGAATATCTTGTCAATCATTATATTGTGTTCAGTAATAAATATTTTTATTACTTTTAAACGAGTATTTGGTTACGATACAAAAAATTCCGCTAAGTAAAAAGTTACCAGTATAATATTAACATTGTTTGTGAAATCAAAATTTGCGAAGTAATTCTAAAAGATATCCAGATTTCTTGACTTATTAAATCGAAAAAATTACAGAAACTTTAAGAATGAATTAAAAAGAAAAGAAAAAAGAAATATTGGTGATACTTTCTCTTTTTTAAATAATAATAATCTCGCAAAACTATGCTGGTGTACTGATAAGTTTTTACTTGGCGAGATTTCTTGCATCCTACGATGCAAGAAATCTCGCCAAGTAAAAACTTATCAGTAGAGGTTTTTGATGAGATTATAATGTCTAAGTAGGATTTACGTATTTTAAAGCCGAGTTTATATTTACTATAGCACCAGTCAATAGCTACTAACTTTACAAACGAAATGTGCTAGTGCAGAGTGCGAGCAGCAAAGTTGACAATTTATTAGATCTCGCTGTCTCATCAGAATTTAATATAGCCAGAATTTTGATATGATTGATGATTAGTAAAAACGAAATTCCCTAGACTAGGGTTAGATATCGCCTTCCTTACGATCTTAATTCACTGATTCAGCCTCTTACTCTCACTTTCTTGCTCCTTTTGTAACCTCATTCTCATTTTATACGACGTTTCCTGGGTGAAAAATATCGTATTCGCGTAGATTATTTCGTTCAAGTTTATTTGCTTGAGAACGTATGTATTTATGCGGTGCAAACTGAATATTATTTATTATACGACTAATTTTATGTTACTTACTGCAGCGTAACCTTTTTGCGTTCAATGTTTAAAAGTTATTTCCACATATTAGAGAAACATTTCATGAAATTATAATCCATAAAATAAAAAATTTATTATTTCGATAATCTAAAATTTGACTGATGTCTTCTTTAAAATGTAAACAGTGAATACATTAACCGTCTTTTCATTAATTCACAAGCAGGAAATTAGAAAATTTCAACTTTCACTTATGAATCTTTGAATGTTGTAATGCTTTAAATTAATAATTATCTTACATTTTAGTACGTCTACATTTAAATGAATATAATAAACTATTTTCCAGGCTATTTACATATGTGCGTTCAAAATGAATATGAAAAATTGAAATCATAGGGCAAAATTGCCCACAGGGAAGCAGTAAACTTTAAACTCCATGGATGGTAATTTCTTCCATTAACCTAATCAGCTTGACGTGTGGAAATAAATTCTAAAGTTAAAACTATGAAGAAAAAAAGTTTTTCATAATGCAGTTAAAATTAGTGACATACACTATGTGTGACTACATGTGTACCTTCAAGGTGCAAACATAATTAATCATTTCTTGAATATCATTCACAATTCTAGAGTAAAACATCTTTTTGTCACAAATTGTATAATAAATCTAAAGCCCTCAGATTATAATCACAGAAGCGAAAAATTGTTTAACTGACTCTTTTCTAAAATATTAGTTGAAAGTAGGTAGTCAAATAACCTGTCATTGTGAAAAGAATTATTTTGTTTAAAAAACCTAAATACTAGTATCATACGATGAGAGATTAGAACAAGTTGACAAGTACGTATAACTAGGTAGTCTATTCACTAGCGACGGAAAAATAGATGGGGAGTTAGATAGGCGCATAAATAAGGGTAAGCAGGTTATCGGTAGAGCAGGGTCCATCCTAACAAATAAAAACATATCAAAAAAAGCTAAAATGGCCATACATAATTCTATATTCATACCGACTGTACTATACGGTAGCGAGACATGGACCTGTCAAGAAAAGGACAGGAGTAAAATTAACGCGATCGGCATGAGACCTCTGCGCATAATATGCGGGAAAACACTGATGGATAAAGTCCGAAACGAGACAATCCTCAAAGAATGCGGTGCAAAAGAGACAATAGTTGACACATGGGAAAGAAATCAGTTAAGATGGTTCGGTCATCTTGAAAGAATGAAAGATGATCGACTGACCAAACAAGTGTACAAAGGTAAAGTAAATGGCAGAATGCCGAGAGGGAGACCGCCGAAAGAATGGTTAGAATCGGTAAATGAGACATTAATCCGAAGAGACGTGAGAAGCCATAGAAACACACGAGCTTGCATGAAAAAATGCATGGACGTGAAGGAAGCTAGAGTGGTATGCCAGAACAGAAAAGTGTGGCGACAAATAGTTTGTAAACAGAGTGACAATAGAATGAATGAAGCCTGAAACAAAGACCTTGGAATCTAATGGGCCCAAGTGGGGAACCATACATAACAATTTTGTGAGGCTCTTCACTTGGGGTGATCGCTAGAGAGATTGATCAGCAACCTGGGTCGGAGCAGTGTTGCGGAATAAACGTGTCATTTGAATAAATGACACGAGAATTCCAGATCAATCTAAAACATATATACCTAACACCTATATACCTACATACTTTACACCTATATACCTATCTAACTTATACCTATATAATCTACATCAATCCAACCATTTTTCCAACCGAGCAAGTCACGCCTACCCCGAAAGGGAAATGGCTTAATGGTATAATACAAATACAGCTTTTTTTATATTGGTCAATACCAATATAATATACTTTCAAAATAATGAAGTTCGCACCTATATTGATTGCAATCAGCAAATAATGATAGATAAATGTTGGAACTTTCCATAAATTGAATTTATATAAGAAATGTATTATCAAACACATCCAAATTTTGTGCGTTCTTTTTTAAAACTTAATGGGACCTTTCCAAACTTATTCGCATTTAAATGCTACAAAACAGAATTTATTTAAACCTTCGTGTTCTCCGAGTCCTGGAAATAGATTCGATCTGGAATCAAAAATTTTAATTGAAAAACAAAACTAAATTACTTTTTTTTTTCTCATCACAATGGATACTCTCAATTAAAAACACATTCATATAATTGAAATTCAACCAAGCTTTTATTTTGAAATATATATAACATGAATTAAAACAAAACAATAGAATTATAATAGGTTTGGTTTCTAAAAAAAAGGAACGTGTCACATGTATAAAATTGAATTGGTAAATGAAGGCATTTTACACACATGACATAAATTAATATAAAAGTATATTAAATGGTCGATAATTGTAAATTTTTCAGATCTAAATGAAGCCCAACTGAAAAGTTCCCTTATTTAGAATCGCTGCATTATTTTATTTTTTAGCGAGAACAAATTTTTGCATATGCTCTAAAATTAGAAAAAAAAATTTAAATAATTTTAATATTCATAAATAAAAAAATCACTTTTTAATATTTGTTTCAGGCACTTGGAAGACTTAAGGTTCTACATTTGTCTCAAAAACGACAACGAATTAAATGGAACCTCAACCTTTTGGACTCTCGTAGATGACTCCTTTTGGAACACCACGGATTCCATCAAACCAAATGCAGATTTAACAGTAGGAATAGTAGTTCTGGACGTGCCTACCTTTGAAGAGGAGTCATTAGTAGAGGCATGCGGGACTATTTTATACATAGCAGAAGATAAACCATACCAAACCGTCGTTCCCAATTTTCATTTATCTGTAGATAAAACTATCGATGGAACTTGTACAGTCGATTTCAAGAATGACCCCCTAGTCAGTATTCTGGCCATGAAAGCTGTTTCTGTTGAAAAAGTACTGTCTTTTGATATTGAATTGGCGACTGCAGGTGAACGGTTTTTTGATTTTTTGGACAAATATTCTTTCCAGGAGGTTAGCGACGACATTCGAGTCGTTAGGAACTTTGGTTCTTTGAAGTACTGCATTTTAGAAATACTATCTATCACAGATTCCGAGGTGAAGATCAAAGTCTCTGCCGGGTATGTTTATATAATTTCCAAATAATTTTTTAACCTGCTTTTCTAAAAGTACTCTGTTGGAAAAAATTATAAAAAGTTATATTCACTCTTGGTCCGAATCTGTATTTTTTTATTGCAATCTTGTCAATACTCAATTGTTGCCCATCCTGACCTGCAATGGAAATAAGAAGTTTATCCTTTTTTAATACCGCTGTCAAAAAGAAATAAAGTCGATTTCGTTTTATTCTTTAATATGGAAAAAATTTTATTTCATTCTATTCAAAAGATGAGAGGATTCAAAGTGACAAAGTAGGATGGACAAGAATAAGATTGCTCATTGAATAAATTAGACTGAATAAAACGGAATTAAACTTAATGGCAAAGGATAACAGTTTTATATAGTGAAAGCAGACCTTAGTCTCACAGCCCCTTTATCCCCTATATTCAATGGAAAGCGTAGTATTTTTTAATTTTTATAATCACTAATTATATCATAGAATTAATGAAAACTGGAATAAGTTTAAAAATGATAAAAAGGGTTGAAAATGAATGAAATAGAATATAGATCGCAAATAGAATGAAAGGTGCTGAAAAGAATCTAGTTATTGGAAAAGGGGTATGATAAAGTTGAACAGAAAATAATAGAATTTTAAAAAGTATATCATGGAATGAAGGAATCAAATGGGATGGAAAATAAGCCATCGAAAAAGATAGAAAAATTCTATAGAAAGATGTGATAAATGGGATAAAAGGGGATAGAAAAGGAATATAATTCATGAAATGAATAGTAGTGTAAATAGTGACAAAATGGAATGGATTTAATAGAAAGAGTAACATGATAAATTGATGAAATTGGCTAGAATATTTTTAAAAAATTCGATAGGAAGCGATGAAACTAGATAGAAATGAATAAATTAGGATGAACAGTGATAAAACTAGAAAAAATTATAATAGGAGCACTGGATGTTTTGAATTGAGATTCCAGATCCAGGTTAGTTGGAGAAAGAAAACGATCTATCGACTTCTATAACATAATTTTTGATATTCTCTCTCTTTCTGTCAATTCCTATTTCAAAATTTATATCACTTTCTATATTTTTTTCCAGCAACATAAGTATTTTCTATTCCATCTTTTATTACGTTTTATTGTATTACAGATCTACTGCTCAACTCAGTATTGTGTTAGCACTGCTTCGACAAGAGTTTTCGGATGTTCCGGATCTTGAAGAAGAAGAAAACTGCCTAGAAGCTGTAAACACTCTGTTACAAGAGTTAGAACTCCTCTTAAGTAACGAATCCTCAGCCAAAATACAAAGAGCTAAAATTAATTCTGACATTATTATTCCTTAAGTTTGACAGAGAATTTTCTCAAAATTGAAAGTTCAAATTTTTAATATTACGGATATATTTTTCTATGTCAGAGTAAATGATAGGATAAGTTGAGGTTCGAAAACTCTCTGTTGTTTTTTAAAAAAATGAATAAAAAATACTATGTATGTACCATGTACATGTACACATTTTAGTTTTTATTTTACCTTCTACATTTTTTAATTTACAAGATTAAGGGTGATGAAGGTGATGCCACTAATTATAGAGCTATCAGCTCAGGTAAAATATTTACAAAAATACTTATTAGTAAGATCATGGCAATAACAGAAGTAAAAATTGTATTCGTTTAATTGAACATTCTTCACTTTAAAAAAAAGACAATTTTTTCAGGAATTGAAGGGCCCCACTTCATACGGGCGTAAGTTCAAAAACCCGAATTTTATAATAGAAACAAAAAACTGTATAACTTTCACGCAATTAATTCTAAACAAAAAAATGCGAAAGCGGTTTGACGTACTGTTAGGCTTTATCTAACCATGAAACGAACATCCTGAAAGCAGCATCAATCTCCGAGAAAACCTTTGACAAATGAACGGCGCGTCCCAAAAAAATCTCCAAAAAATATAAGTTTTTTATTCTCATCGCGCGCGGCTCGCTACTCTCGCAAGTTTGAGCGCGCCTAAGGCGCGCGGTTGTTGTATCTCGCGCTTCGCGCTCGATAACATATTTACCTCGCGCTACGCGCTCGGCTTTTTTCGGGTTTCGCACATCGTGCTCGGTTTAGATAAAAAGAAGAAATTTACTTGCAAATATTATAAAATAGACAAAACCTCTACGTTTTCAGTGATTGTTAAATTTGTTTTTATTTTAGGTTAAAGGGAAGTTTAATTACTTAAGGCTCTATCGGCCTTAAGGAACACATTCTCATTACAATACCCACACAATTTTTTGAAGTCCAAAGAGAAACGCTTAATTTCTTAAGAAACAGTTTTGGTTTAACTTACTGAAAATGCTACCAAAAAAAAAGAGAAAATTCCGCTTCTGGTCAAACAGTGTTTGTTTTATTCATAGAAAACTAGATTTAAATTTTGTTACATAAAACCAATACCATCTCATTAGGATGAGAATGTAAAATTTTAATTTTTTGTTTATTTTGTAATGTCATTTTTTACGATTAAAACAAAAACTACGCGTCCTATAAAAATATAATCAACAACAAATTTGTAGATCTTTCTTGGATGGATAATTTTTGTCTATTCATCTTTTTTCGTATCTTGCATAGACTGAAAGCAAAATGGAATTTTTAATTTTATTTTTTATGTTTCATGGGGTCAAAATTTGAATTTTTTATTTTTCAAGAAAATTCAAAAAGTTATTATGATAATCTTGTAGGGCTTGCAAAAAGCTACGTTTTCCTTTTCTCGACTTTTTTCATACCGTGCGTTGTTTGGCTTAAAATTTGGATTTCCTTTCCTTTTTTTTTTTTTTTTGAAAATGCTATAACTCTGATAGTTTTCTTTTTATCGACAAAAGTCGTAAGGATAAATTGTTTAGATTTTTGAGTACTACGAATTGCCGCCCATAGCCGTACTACAATTTTGAAACAAAATTATTTCAAAAATTTTGAAAATGCTCTAATTTTTTTAAGTTTTATCGAAAATAGCTGACTAACGAACTTGACCTTTCCTTTTAGGGATTAAAAAAATGTGCCAAAGCTCATTCCAATCTGATCATTTTTTTCGAAAGTTATCGTGCCTACAGGCAGACTGGCACCTTGGTAAAAATTGTTTTTTCTAGCTCAGGGGGTCTGAAAACGTGGAGATTTGATGAAAACCGACCAAGTGAAATTTTACATAAAACCAATACCTTCTCATTAGGATGAGAATGTAACAAACAAGAAAGTACCTTCGATCTATTGGTTAGCTCTATTGAATCGCGAAAAGAGCGCTTGGAAAAAAATAACCATGTGCAGGAAACCCCTTGTCATATATCGGCGCGTCCTAAAAAAACTCCAATTTTGACACCTAAAGAGTTGTGTAACTGTTTTATTTTTGAATTAAAAAGAAAAAAAAAACAAGAAAGTACTTTCAAGCCATTACTTAAATTTTGCAAACCGCGAAAGGAACACCTTAAAAGAAGCAGCAAAATCCGAGAAAACCCCTTATCAATGGTGCGGTGCGTTCCCAAAAACAAAAATATGGACCCACAAAGAGTTGCATAACTTTTTTATTTTTTGAATCAATAAAAAAACAAAAAAGCACTTTCGAGCTATTACTCAGCTCTATTGAATGGTGAAAAACAGGCAAAAAGATGAAATTACTTTATAAAAAAATACCAAACATGGATTTTGACCCACTTCTAAATCGAACTGGATTATAATTTTCTACAGAAATATGAGTTAGGTTTAAAAAATTATTTTAGGCCAATAAAATGCATTTTCGAAATTTGGAACTTACGCCCGTATGCAGTGTAGCCCTTCAATTATCCGCATGTATGTGTGTTCACACTTTTTGTGAACACGATAACTTGATGACGGTTGCAGATAAATTGATGAAATTTGGAGGGCATACGTTCATCACTAATAACTCAAAACTGATTAAAGGAATAATGGAAATATTTATTACGTTTCTTATCACCTTATAATATCTAAAAATGGGGGTTTTATCCTACAAATTTTTTCATTTATATTATTCAAAGTTGATGAAAGGACGGAAAAGATGGAAAAGTTTTGGGAGTAAAGTAAATGAAACATAAATTATTATTTGAAAGAAGTGATGAGAAAACAGTGTGCAACATTGCTTTAGATGAACAGAGGATTGAACAAGTCGATGACATCATGTATATTTGAAGTTTATTCACTGCTGAGGGAAAGACAGATGGAGATATATCCTAGAATTAAAGATATACTAGAAATATAATAGAAGTAAAAATGTGACGAATATATCTAAAATTTCAGTATATAATTCTGTGGTTAAACCCGATTTGCTATACAAATAGCTTGCAGGAAAATATGTATTTATCTAATGGAAGTAAAAGATGTATGCCAGATGTGTGGAGGAAAATTGTTCATAAGAAATGTGTGACGAACAGTGTCAGCGATGTGATAGACGCTTGCATTGAAAGATTTTGTATACTCATTGGTCCTCCTAAAGAGCTCTGCCTAGTGGGTGTAGTTAGGGTAAAGAGTGTGATCTACATGAGGAAATATTAGTCAGTTTGTGTGTTTATGTGAACCGTGACGTACGATGGCTTTGTGAAGCTCTCCACCTGGGGTGATTTCTATAGAGATTGATCAGCGATCCGTGTCGAAGCGGTGTTTTGGGACGGGTATGTTGTTTGAATGAGCCACACGCAACTTCTAGATTGATCTCAAATCTATCCTTTCTCCTACACATCTCTTACTTACCCTTAATAAAATATTGAGAAATGGGTATTTCAAGTCAATAACAGATCGCGAAGTTGGAGAAAGGAAACGTTTATTATTTTTTGTTTTTTACAAAACCGAAAATATATGCGATTCATCTACTATTGATACGACGCTACGGTCCTATTTTATCTGCCTCCATTTTCAGAAAATTCGCATATGATTCAAGTTAGTGATTTCCGAAATGAAAATAGGGTGACTGGTCTAATAAGTGTCTAAGTGGACGGGCGAAGTTGAGTAAATGTATTGCCACTGACGATACAAATTAATGACCATCTTCATTCTCTAAAGCAGTACTTAACGTCGTATATGTAAGGATTGCGAAACCTATTCCTTCGCATACTTTTCATGTAAGATTTTTTTGTTTCTTCTGCCTACTGTGAATATTCGGCTAATTCGCAAGATACATATCAAATATACCATCTTGAAAGTGTGGTAAGTTTTATATGCACGCCACTGGAAGTGACTTTAATTTCTCTAATATATACATACGCCACGATGATGCTGTTTTTATATTTTTGTAGACTGCGCTTTTATACATACGTGTGTGTAATTTTTTCATTATTAATATGCTTCTCCTGTTCGCACTTTTTTGTTTCAATATATTATCTCAGCTAAGGCATTCAGTATGGCAAGTACATACATATATGTAAAGATAATTCCAATGCGCGAATTCGTTTGTAGTAAAAGAAAAGAAAATTCTCCTCTAACGCTCTAGTCGAATTTACGACTGTATATGTGAGTTATTCATTCTTCTTTGATTCGATCAACGAATCTTCTCGGTTCGAGTGAAGAATTTATTTTTCTTAATTTGAATTCAGTTGTCCTTCACGGAAAAAATTCTATAGAACGACCTATCTAGCACCAGCACGTGCAATGGGGTATGAAGCAGTTGTAACAATTGAGTTTCACACATTCAAACTCTAGCACAGACATTTTCTTGCATACTTCGAATCAATTCTCGCACTCGCACAGATTACATATTTACTAGCGCAAACGCGCATACACGCGTGCTGGTACATTTACAGTATGAGAATTTCATGGTGAAGCTAACGCGACTAATAGAAAAATTAATATCACGTGGTCTCTTCTTGTAAATACATGTCGCTAGCCGAGGACCACAAACCACCAATAAAGCCTCGCGCTGTATACGTACTTATGTATGTATAATAATTTGCATTCATGATCACACTCTAACTTTCCTTGATGCTCCTCTCCAAACTTCCCTTTTTTATTTCCAAATAGTTTTATTATGACATTGTTTATAGATTCCTATTTTATTTGCGTTTGAATATTTATAAATTATGATTTTGTTACTAACAAATTATTTTCAGGAAATATGTCATTTGTTATTGATAAATGAAGTAAAAGATTATTTGAATTTGAATCATCATAATGATTCATTCTGATGGCTTGAAATTAGTAAAAGCTTAAGCTGTAAAGGATTCAAATTTAAGATATTTTTGTTGTAATTCATCGAGATTTAAATTAAAATTTTTGTGTATTTTCGTCCCAGTTTGAAACTGTTCTTTTGATATACTTGAAGCCCAAAGTTTTAAAAGTTCAAACACTTCAAATGCTAAATAGTTTCATTTCAAATGCTTCAAATAGAAATATTTTAAAATCTGTAATTTTCAGATAGAAATTGCCTAACTAGTCAAGTTTTTCAGTTTGCAAGTGCGGCACTTGGAATACATTAAATTTGAAGTTGTACATATTTAAATGGTACAAATATTAATCACAGATTTTTAACTGTGCCTGATTCAAATTGATAATTTTCAAATCTTATTATTTTGTAAGAATAATTGAAATATTTTGACCTTAAAATTTAAGAATTTCGATACTGAACTATATTTTTAATTTGTAAATTTCGTTATATATTAAATTTTTCAAAATTGTTAAAAATAAAATGTATTCCATTAAATATATTAATTTATATCTTCAAATTGAAATTTTTTTTAAAGATATTAATAACCCAAATGAAAGGTTTTTGAATTGTTAATGTTTTTGAAAATACTCAAGTTTTAAAGCTTTTAATATATTACACTTGAAACCATCCAAATTTTATACATTAAACATAACGTTTTCGAAAACTTAATTTTGATGAATTGTTAAATTTAGAAACATTTTACTGCTTTTTTTTTAAGTGCTTCTAATTTTTATTGTTCCATTTCTAAAATGAAAAATTACCCAAAACATGAAACGCTTTTAAAAGAAAATTATGAAACTTTTATTTTGAAATCCTAGACTTGAGAATTGTTAACTTTTGAGAAAGTACACCTTGCAGTTATTGAAAATACGAAAACCTCAATATTAAATTATATAATGAGTAACGAAAGAGGTAAGCTACTAGCGGCATTGATGTACACCTGATTTCAAGAATTCGAAACATTAAAAAAAATAGACAGACTCCAAAATAATTTAAGGGGAATTGCCAAAAATTTGACCACCAAGCCACTTTTCCTTTAAAAAAAAATTTTTTCACAAAATTATCCCAGTGAAGTATTTATATCATAAAAAAGTACTCAAAATGTCTCGACACTCACCTGTCCCAAACGGAGTTCAATAATTTAGAGATGAGGATTTTCAAAATCAGATCAAGTCCGTCCAACAAGTTTTTTTGTCTGGTCACGTTACATTGATATTTTAAGATGAAACTCGAAAATAATTATGCACACTATTCATAATGCGGACTTAAATGGTTAATTATATACTTATGAAGATTCTAGTGTATTCAAAAATCGATTTATCAACGATGATTATTTTGCGTAATATTTTTTACAAAATGTCCGGTAACGCTCCATATTAATTTATTATACTGTAGACGATATTTTGAAACACTGAAGCCAAAATGAAATAATTTGTGAAAACAGTCATTTTCCCCATATATTTTAAAATATATTTTTTTTTATTTTGCATAAATTTTGGAAATTTGCTCGTGTTATTATATTCGCATGCCATGTCATGTGATATATAAAATTAATAAACATATAAAATTAATATCCTTCACAAATACATTCCTTGGTCTCTTAGTTTTATATTTTCGTACTCTCTTGGGTTACCCTTGATTTAAAAAAAATGTTTTAAACGGTTTAAAAGTTTTTCGATTGCAAAAATGTCATTGTCAAAAATGGTAAACTTTTTGGCAATCACCCTTATCTGATTTCAAGATCAATTCAAGTAAATATATAGCAAATAGAAGTTGCTAGTATAAAAATAGATGTTTACTGTCTGATAGGTTTAATTTTGTTCTAAATATTTTTATGATGCTGTCACTTCACTTGGTGAAGTTATACTTGCAATGTGTAGCTTGAATACAACTTAATTTATATAAAAGAATCCAGAAAAAGTTGCACATATTGAATTCAGTAGTGGTCAAAATCCCTGTTTGAGAAATGAATAACTGAAAGTTGAATTTTAAATTGTCGTATCACTAAATTTATTCATTCTATTCTCATAAGTCATTCAAAAAGTAAATTTTCTGAATAAAAATAATTCTAAAAAGGGATTTGCTTGGAGAGGAGATTCAAATTATGAACGATTAATGTCGATAACTATACATACCCACATGGGTAAACCTATTTGCGGAATCACGTGTGCGCTTTAGGGCATCGCACATGCATATTTGTAGAAAATTGACGCTAGGGTGATTATTTTACAAGGCTTTCTCAGTTTCTCGCACGAATGAAACACAAAAACAACTGCCACACAATATAAATTTACATTCGATTTTCGAATATACATATGAACGTGCTCAAATTCGAATAACAGAGTTTGCAAAAGAGTTTATGACACGATTTGTGGTTTTAGTTTCCTCTATGAAATCTTTTGTAATTTTTCAGAGCACGAAGTGAATACACTTTAAGGCACATCTAAAATAGCTACTGTACTTTGAAGATTCGCAGTTATAACTTAGATTTCTTTCGATACCATGACTTTTGTGACGAAAATTGACTGCAGCATTTCATGTTTGTCGTCTTAGGCCTTAGTATGATTCTGAAATGATTTACATGAGTTTCATGCTATGAGAAAATAAAATCATACTTTGAGTATACTTCCTTCAAATTAATTTTGAATTACATTTTCTAAAAATGTAGAGTTTTAAATCTAGAACTTTTAAATATATATAAATAATAATCAGTCGTATAAGAAACATCTGCGATTGGAGAAGGAAATGGATTCGAAAATCGAATGTTTTTGACCAGAAACACCGTGTAAAATAGATCGAGAGATTCTCTCGAATGAGATTCCTAGAAAGCTTAGCATTTAAGTCGTCCGTTAAACAGGCGTGAGATATTTTGTTTCTTTGATCGTTGAAATTTCGCTTCGCCCTTGAAACCGGAAACGGATAAAATGATAGGTTTTTTCAAGAATCCGCGACTTTGGACTGATCGATTGGACTTTGTCGAGCCGCGTGATTGAAACACTGATGAAAAATCTTCATTCAGATTGAAGAAAGTGTTTGCGTGTGACTCACCTACCTTTCGATACGTTCATATAACAATACAAAAGAATTTCCTTGATATGCAAGATTTGGAATGAACGTTCAAAAGTCTTGAGTGCCCTAAGTAATAAGTATTACAAGCTCTTTATTATAATATAGTGAGATACCACTTTGGGTGCTATTTCGCCTCTTACCTTTTCGCATAATTTGTATTTAATCGGAACTCATTTATAAGGCTTCTCAAATCGACTTCCGCCTGTGAAGTACTTATCTTGGCTTTATTTTTTCATTGCCCATTTCCGGTTTTCGGACCTTCTTTCGCCAATATCGCCTCTATAATTTCGCTCAGTTCTTTTACAAAAAGTATTTTTTCTTCCTTACTTCTCTCAATTACGCATCACGCCTTTGTCGCTCTACTAACTTAGTATATATCTTTGAAGACCTTACGTTCGCTATTATATCCGTCTTCATAATATTAACATAGTATTTTTGTATCAATAGCATTGGTATTAACATTTTCATTAACTAATAGTATCTAATAGTAGCAGTAATAGTTAGCATACAATGTCGAGCTAATCTTTACTTCGATTCTCGCTCCATCTCGAAGTAATCGCAGATTTTGTAACAGCAATAATAGCCCGTTCTTTTTTAATCAACGCCGCAAATTTACAAGGCGATCGGGGATGAAAATTTAAGGCAAAACTATCACCCTTTTCACCGAAAATATACCTTTCTTTCTCTGTCTCTCTGTGCCTTCATGTTTACATATTTATATGTGTCAATATGTGCGAGCATTCTGAATCTCTATCAGGAAATATGTACAGTATATGCAATTAAATATATATTTATACTTTTCTTTCGGTATGAATGCAATTTTCTTCATATGTGCAAATTATAAAGCAATATTCTAAACTTTTCTCAGACTCAGAGCTCCGATCTGACAATCAGAATCAAAGAGCTAGTCCTTTTATTCACTATCTGTTAGTTTTACTTGGCTCAGAAAATTTTTTTAACTGCATAGTACCTCAGTTGCGTCTAATCATATCCAGCAGTTAACATTTGACCCTCAAATTATCAGTTCAAAAAATATATGCTGTTTTTATATCAGAAAGATGGTACTAAAGAAATTGAAAGATTAATAAGCCAAGAGGAAGAATTCTAGACTCAAATTACGAGGATTGATTTTACAATAACTAGCTACAATATAACTGTAACTGAAATTAATAGTTCAAATTCAGAGTAGAAGATAAATAATAATAATAATAATAATAAAAATAAAAAGTTTCTATCTCTAATGTACTAAGGACGTTTTAAGACCAAAACAAATTCAATGAATGATTGAAATAATATAAAAATAGAAAAAAGATTAAAAGCGTTCTGTGCTTCAGACGGTAAGGAATTTATCAATAAGATTCACAAAAGTTTTTGAATAAACAAAATTTTTCATTTCTTGTGTCTTATAACATAAAACTTACGTGTAACATGAAATTTTGGAAATATTAAAGTTCCAATTATAAAGCATCATTTTCGTCCGTTTTCATATCAACATATTTTATTTTAGAAATAATCTTTTCTTATATCCTGAAATGTGAAATTGTTCAAATCTGAAACTGTTCAACCTAAAAGTTCATGCACACGACTTTTTTAACAGAATAATTTGTTCTGAATATTTTGAAGTATATTATACACAAAACGAAAATAAAGTATCGAGCCCTTTTTAAAATAGGTAAAATCCAGAGTTAAAAAAAAAATTTCATCTACAAATCATAGATTATAATTGGTTAACATTTACTTAAATGAGCCTATTTTTAATTTTCCAAAATGTAAAATTTTTAATTGTCTAATTCTGACCATTTCTAATACCTCATTTTGAAATTTAATATTCTTAAAAACAAAATTAAAATAATTCTCAATCACTGTTGAAATATATTAATAATAATTTTTGCATTCAAAATTGATATATTTTTAAAAGACTTCAAATGTATTGAAAAGTAATATATTGAAAATACTTTAATTTTTAAACAGTTTCAATTTCAATTATGCCATTTTAAAAAACATCTGAATTTAAACGTTTCCAATTCATAATTGTGGAATTTTATATTAAAAAAAAAATGTTTTATTTTGAAAAATTTTATAATATTTAGCTGGAATACTTCAAATCCAATGTTAAATGTTTCTAACTGAATGTTAATGATTTAGTTTCTTCCAATTTCAAGTTGAACTTGGAAATTTTCTATATTTTCTAAGAAAAATTGCTTCATTACTGATATTTTCTAGTTAAAGATGGTAAATTTGAAATTTTTCAATATTGTTTCATTTCTAATGTATCCAAATGAAAGTAAAACAATTTTTCATCGCTCCAGAAAATTAAATGTATCAAAACAATTTGAACTTACAGTTCCAAAATTTTAATTTTAACGTATTTTAATTATTTAATTTTGAATAATTGAATTTTTTGTTCAAGAAGTTTAGAATTTCAAATTGTGTACTTTTCTGAAATTTAGATTTAAAATTGCACAATTGTAGATGCTCATGAATACGTTTACGTTTAAAATTTTTTAATTTCTTACGGTTTAATTTAATAAATACCAGTTTAAAATCCGTGATTTGGTATTTTGAACATTTTAAATGTTGGAATGTGAAATTAATTAATTCTGAGAGGTTATGATTAAAAATTGGGCAATCATCTTTACTCGAAATCAGTTATATTCATTCGTTATTCTTTAATTATTATCGGTTGAAAACTGACGTTTACGAAACTGATACATGTTGTACCGATTGAAGAACGGATCACTAGTATATGACCAAAACGTATAAAAAAAATTCGCGTGCTTTTTTATCAATTTAAATTTTCATACTTGAGACTACATGTTAATGAATCGCGTTCGCCTTTTAAAACTAGAAACTAAACATGGTAGCACATTCAAATAAAGCGAGGTACATTTTTCAAAAAATAAAAAAGAATGCACTCACAAATCATAGGTGAGTGTCGTCAATATGAAACACACAAACACACAAGACAGAAAAATTTGTCTAAGTATGTGTATGCATCTTAATTATACGTATCTCTGTCATGCTTACTAATGCATTTATGGTAGCAATCATTGTGTAACAATAATAATTTACTAGATATTATTTGTGTCGTTCTTATATTACGCCACCCTCGTTTAACAAAGTGTTCAATGAAACTCGAAAACCCAAATAACGCTCAACAAATTAACAAGTCTTTGGGCTCAGAATTTCTTTTCTCTTTTCTAACGAATTACCCTGATTTTTGGTCTTTCCTTCTCTTGAGAATTTATGTCATCATCCTTGTTCTGGGAGTTTTTGAATGAAACTAAAGCAGAAAGGCCAGTTCTGTGTTTAGATAACCGCAATAAAGTTACTATTAGAATATTTTAAAATTAAACTTATGAGTTAGTAAATTAAATTGTGGATTTTCGAAACATGAAAATTAACTAGGAAATATATCACTTAGAAGAAATGTACGGACGCAGAAGTAAAAACTAATTTGGAAGATTTAGAGACAACATTGAAGAGGACTGCTAGAAAGAATTTTTGAGAAAAATTGCTTCATTTGTGGCCGTTTCATTTTGCAGAAGTCTTTTTCTACACAGTGATCAATTCAGATTCTCACGGTCAATTTCTCACTCCCAGCTAAAAGAAATCTTTTCTGTCTAAGATGCTTACTAGAAAAATCACAACTTTTTCGTCGAAGCTTTACATAGGAGAAGATCCACGTAATCGCTTATTTGTTCGTTCTTAAATTCCTAGGCCCACTCACTTCTCAACGAGAAGGATCGTTTATTACTGTTTCACTCGTTTATCAGCTTTCAATGTTCACTTTTGACGAATAGTCTCCTGGTACAGATTCAGCTCGATGCCCTTCGAACCCTGCGGACCATTATTAAATTGATTTCGAGTATTAATTCCATTGTGTCAAAATATAAGAGTTGCTTCCAAAATATTCGTAGAATGCTTTTTATCGCGTTTAGTTCTGTGAAAGGTACTGTTCTATCTGCATTGTCGTTGATTTTCTATTATTATGTACAAGTGTACTATAGATATAGAAAAGTGAATTTTCTTTCTAGGATGCAAATTCCTCTCTTTGCTAGGCTTTGTATCTTAGTATAACGCTATAATTTGTAGCGATCGTAAAATGCAACTTTCACAGGTGTCAATCGTTACTTTTTTTTACCAATATTTTCATGTTAAAAGCATAAATGCCAGTAATGAAGTAGGCCACTTAAAATTCCTTTCGTCGACTTCTACACATTTGAATATTTCACTTTTAGTGTTTTTGGAATTGTTTTTGGTAAGGGTGGAGATGTCGAGGGTCCATGAGGATCTTCTAACTCAATTCGGGGTCTATTGGGGTTTCTTTTTTTTTACAGGATTAGAAGTCGTTAAAACCAATTGTAGTAAAGAGCTACAATTCTGACGAGCGTTCACTGCACTTTTCGAGGAAAGTATATTAAAAGTCCATTGTGCAAACCAGCAGATACGAAATTCAAAAGGTTCTTCTTTTTTCAAATGGACCTTCAGTATCTCTGCATTTGCTAATAAAACGAGTGTCGTCATTGATACGAGTCTTTGTGGAAAGTATCGCTCTTGTGGAAGATTCTTCGCCCTTCTCTTGTAAGTTCTTGGCTTGCAAAATTGTTTTCAGACTTTGGCCTGGGAAGCAAACCACCTGGTAACGTCCTCATCTCCATGCTGTGCACCTACAAAAATCATATTGTTAATTTTCGTGTTGAGAGAGTTCTAAAAGAAGTCTTTTTGAAATTTGAAAATATTTTTTAAACGAATTTATTATGCTCGTTTAGCCAACTTTTTATTTTGGACAAGTAAATTAAAAACTCCATAACCTGTCGACCCTTTTTTAGAGTAATTTTTAAAACTTTAGGGCTTGAGTTTTCTTCACTTTTCGCAATAAAATAATTCCGAATCAATGAATGTCTCCACGCCAAATTTCGAATTTTTGTTATTTTTTTAATTCTTTGTAAAAAAAAGTGAAAAGTTTCAATTAGTCTAAATATTATGCCCTTTTCATGTGAGCAAGGGTGTACAAAATTATAGTTTGAATATCTGTCTGACCAACTAGGTTTTTGATAACAATTATTTAATAATTTATCATTAGAAAATCCATTGACTAATATATCAAAAAAATTGAGAGAATTATTTTTCTCAAGTCCTATAGTAAACTGAACTTTAGGATGACAAGAGTTAAACAAATTTAATGTTAAATCGACGTGTTGTTTAGGTATTATAAATAAAATTACGTTAATACTTATTGTGGTTTATATTTATGTAATTTCAAATATATTTCTGTTATTTTAGATTTTACAATACGGCTTGAAAAGGCTCAATAAGAGACCGAAATTTTGCCTTTAATATTTCAAATATACTCAATTTGTAATTTTAATTGGACTTCGTCTATTTTATTTTAAACGACCATATGCATCCACAAACTGGTATTATTCTCTAAAAATTTACCTTTGAGATCAAATGTTAAAATTAGAGAGCTTTCTCATAATTAAGCAAATTATGTAATTTTATTTAGATTACTACTATAGTTTTCTATGGTATTATATTTTTTTTGCCATCAATTTTCGTAACCTTTGAATGTATATGTATATGCGTGACCTGCGACAAATCTAAATTGCAAATTGTATAAAATTTTTTGATACCCATATTTTGTTATTCATTTCATTATGGAAATCTTTTTTTCTTATAGAATATCTAGAATTTAAATCGAATAGTACAATTCTGATAAATTAAACTTCGAAAAATTTTCTGAAAATAATTAAAAAATTGGTAAAAGTTATTATGAAATCTTTTTACTTAATTTTACAAGAAATTGTAATAATAGAAAAAATTCAGAATTCAATTAGTCTTCAAAACCAATTTTTTGGCAAACTATCCGAGACAAACTGACATAAACCAAAAAAATCTTGCTTTGATATTTTTGCCGTATTTTCCTTTATGGACGTTAAACGAGGCTAATTTAAAATTGCTGAAAAAATTATATAATTTTTAAATGACATATAATGATTTAAAAAAAATTAAAATATAGATTTATAATTACCGATTCTTCGCTAGCACTTGCATGAGCTGCTTGTTCGGCGAGAGCATTCACGACAGCATTTATCGTCTTTGATTCACTACCAAGATCCTCTTCGCGGTGAGCTACTAAGTTCGGATTCTTTCCGATCTTATTTAACCTGCAGAAAACAATAAAATTAAGCGTAGGGAATGTAGGAATGTGTACACCAAACGATTATTCACAGTTGACCGTGAAAAATTTAGCAACCACTTTGTAATTCAACCAATCAAGTTTCATTTGAGTAATTTTGATTGGATTAAAATCAGAACAAGAACAATTGATCATTTTAACGAATTATGAGACAAAATAAGCACAATTTTGAATAAATTTTAGGTGGTGCTAAAAATTTCGCAAATGGCGGAATTGTCGATAAATAAAAAATTTGAGGAGACTGACAGTCGAGCGATTTGTAAAAGCAGCAGCGTTATTCTGTTTTTTATTTACAGTAATACTAAATATACTACATATAAGTATTACTGCATACAGAAGTTAATTACAGCAAATTCTCAATTCTTTTTAAAATCTTGAGTTTAGTATGCAAAAAATGATATATTTTACTTCTGAGAATTCGCTGTAAGAATTAGCGTGAATAAAATTTGCAAGAGTATTTGAAAATGTATAGAGCGTATGTACAATTTGTTAACGAGTTTGTTTACTGCTTGTCACAAAAATATTTTGATTACATATTGAACGTTTTCAAATTATTTACATCATTTCTAGATAAAATCGATTTTCTAAAAGTTCCATAAAATAGTATTCATTTCCCTAAATTGAATGAATTGCAAATAGATTTCTGAAAAAATGTAAAGCTTAAAAAATACTTTTTAGAATTGATTCAGAAGTTTAAACTATTTTCTGTGACATATAATTGAAAATAAATGTATAAGCATAATGCTACATATTCTGATCTAGTGCAATGCCAAAAGCACTAAAATTTTTGTGACTGTCAGTACGAGTAATGTGAATGGATTTCCAAGTAGATATGGCCGAGTTTAGTCAGCCGAAATATTTATCAGAGAAAATGAGAACTCTACATACTTTCTAATTATCTAAAAATTATTTTCGGGAGTTCTTGATAATCGAATATTGCCCCTCTTTCTTACCCGTAAGATAAAAGAGATAGTTACAGTCGATCGTTCCGACCGAGCATCTCTGTGCAATTTCAATCGATAGAAAGAGAGAATGGATCAACTAGATTAGGGGGCACCGGAATCGGTAGGTATCCTTTTGCTCTAACAGCCAACTGAACAAAGACCAGACAGATGGGATGTTAGTTATTTAAAATGTTAGAGTTAATTTCAATTCGTGGCGTTGTGTGGCGCGGCGTGTACAATCCTTGTCGGTTAAATTTAAATTTAAATCTTGAAAGTGAAAATTGAAAAGGGAACTTGTGCTCATGATCAGTCATGATATTATTTTGGATGTACTTAATGAATAAATTGTGAAGAGTACGTAATAATCAAAGTTTAATTAATTAACATTCACATTTCAAAATTTTATCAAAATTAAAAGGATGTTGAATATTGGTTGAATGTTGTGAACCTTTAAAGTTTAACTATTGTAAAAACGTGGTAATTATATATATATATATATATATGCTTTCTGATTGGAAAGATGAAAAATTATTGAATTAAAACTTTAAGCGTTGAAAATTAGGCTCTTATTAATTAATAAATCATTGTGGACTCGGGCTGGTTTTGAGGTTGGATTCACAAAAATAATTTTTCGCGTGAACAACTTTCGTTCATTAACTATTTTTTTATTATAATTTGCATTAACCCAAATCCTCATTAAACAATAAAGTACTCATCGACAATAACTTGAATATATTACTTCATAAGTTGGTGTTTCTTTGTATGGGCTTTAGGGTCCAGTAATCAAAAAACGGTGTTTTTTAATCAGACGTTTCGACTCATGTGAGAGTCCTCTTCAGTGTTTTATTTCTAAACAAAACCAAATTTACATTTTCAGTAATATGCTAAACAAAAACAAATTTACGTTTTCAGTAATATGCTTTTCAAAATACAATTACAACTCTTTTTGTTGTATGATTTTTTGTTAGAAATGCAATAATTTTTCTAATATTCATAGAATTAAAGAATATAAAGTAATTAGTTTGTGGATAATTTCAACTAATTCACCATAAAACATACGTAAAGGAACCAATCGAAGAATTATAAATGGAAAACGACGAATAATTAGAAAACTGCTTTATTATAGTAATGAAAATTACTATGTTACTATATTATAAAATTACTATTATTTTCTCACTTTTTATTTATCGTAACAAATTTTTAAACAATATATTGAAATTCTAACAAAGTTTCACAATGGGACAGTCACAATTACTGGGACCTTATTTCCTTAAACCTTAAACCTTACATTGATATTAAATGAGTTATAAGTTGTCGAATAAGATAGAGAACGCTGAAAATTTACTGAATGCTTGTTTTTACAAACAAATAATAAAATGTTGATTATTTAACTTAAAGGTTTTGAAAACAAAAAATTTAAGGTATTCTTTTGGTAAAAATAAAAAAAAAACACGGTGCAAAATTGAAAGAACCTAAAGTAATGTGAACCTCGAAAGTTCAACTATTCCAAAAAAACGTTGATAATTAATTATATGCTTTCTAATTGGAAAATGGAAAAATTATGAAATTCAGGCTTTGAAGCGTTACAAATTAAATTCTATTTAATTAATAAATAATGGCGGACTCGAAATAGTTTTGAGGTTATAAAGTAATAATAACAATAATAAAGTAATTAAGAAGTAAACTATGAAGTAATATATTTAAGTTATTGTCGCCGAGTACTTTATTTTTTAATGAGGATTTGGGCTCATGCAAATTATAATAAAAGAATAGTTAATGAACGAATTTTGTTTGCGCGAAAAATTATTTTTGTGAATCCAACCTCAAAACTAGTCCGAGCCCACAATGATTTATTAATTAATAAGAGTTTAATTTTCAACGCTTAAAGTTTTTATTCAATAATTTTTCATCTTTCCATTCAGAAAGCATATATATAATTACCAAGGTTTTAGAATAGTTAAACTTTAAAGGTTCAGAATATTCAACCACTATTCAAAATCCTTATAATTTTGAAAATATTTTCAAATTTTGACAAAATTTTCAAATCTTGTGAATGTTAACTAATTAAACTTTTATTATTACGTACCCTTCACAATTGATTCATTAAATACATTAAAAATAATAACGTGACTGATCATGAGCACAAGTTTCCTTTTCCATTTTCACTGCCTATCTCAAGATTTAAATTTAACCAACAAGGATTGTACACGCCGCGCCACACAACGCCGCGAATTGAAATTAACTCTACCATTTTAAATAACTATAACATCCCATATATCTTGTCTTTTTCTACAGGCCAAAAATATTCAGCGTTATTCAACTTTTTTAGTTCAAATGGCCTTTGGTTTAATTGGTTGTTAGTGCAAAAGAATACTTACCACCAGAATCCCACCACTGATTTGAAATAGATTCGGTGAATCATAATTTAAAATCCAACCTTCTTTAAAAGAATCTATATTTTCAGTTCAAGACTAAAATATTTTAAATCTAATGGACTATAATTGAACGAAGCAGACAAAATTCAGCCATATGTACTTAGAGATGTATTCGCATTTCTATTTGTATATATCACAGAATCTTTGAAATTTGTTTTCAAAGTATTCTATGATCAAATGTTTCATAAAATGTTTCCCAAAAAACAAGAAGACCTAAATTAAAAAGATAAGATGAGAGTAGAAGGATAAAAAATACATTTTCATCTAACTATTTTTAATTATAGCCTTCAGTTTTTCAAAAAGTCAGTCACACAACCTCCCCTTTTTGTTAGAATAATTATTAACTCTTTCACTCCACAGGAGGCCCGTATCGAAACGGTTTTTTGGGTGTCTTTTCTTTATAGCAAGACCATTTCCTTACAGCCTCGGCCCATTCATTTAATATACTAATTATCCTAGACATGTATCGAGTAAAGTTTAGAGATAAATAGAGATAAGTTCAGAGAAAAATGCACTTGTGCATGAGTGCGTGATAGAGCAAACGTGATGGCATGACTGAAGAATCGATAATACATAATTGACTGTACACAATGTAAAAAACAGATGGGGGGAAGGGTAGCGTTCGACATCTATTTATCACACCAACTCGATAGAACAAACCTAACCAAAGTTTATACCTCTCGGCGGCAACGCTCTCCATGGTCCTACGCATTAATGGATATTGATCCAAAACAGCGTTGAAATGATCAACCGAGAGGCTGAAGAGATTGCAGTAGGTTTCGGCTCTAACCGAAGCTACTCTCCTAGCATTTGTTAAAAGGCAGATTTCTCCAAAATAAGAACCGTCTGATAAGGACGTTGCTACTTCTCCATTTGCCATCACTATGTCCACTATTCCCTCCTGAATAAAGTACATCTTCGATCCAATTGTACCTTCCTTTATTATTATATCACCTAAAAATATTTTACTCCATTTAGTTACATATTTTGAATCTATAGGAATTATCCGGCTAACTACTAGGGTTTTTTCTTCCATGGCATTCATTCTAACGGCCAAAAGAATGGATATGGATTCCAAATTTTAGCCAAGTCAGCTAATGTTCAACCCACCCGCCCATAACTTAAAATTTTCCATTGTATTGACATGAGGCAAAATGTGCAAACCTAAAAAATATTCACGCATAATTTTCTCCGCTTTTGTCGTTGTGTCTATCGAAGATCTATATCTTGATTCAAAGCCAAAAAATAGTATATAATACAAATTAAGATTTTAGAAATTTTCTAATTGCAGGCCCATAAGGGATGACCAAAAATGCCCACATAGCACACTTCCCTAAAAAACCAGGTCTGCCCCAGTTTTAGGCCTATGCTTTTCCCGAAAAAACCTGGGACAGACCTGGTTTTTTCGGGAAGTGTGCTATGTGGGATGGTGCACCCAAATGTTGTGAAAAATTCGTGCTAATCACTGCACTAGGAGAAAGGACTACTTGAATCAAAGAAATGTAGTACCGAATACATCAAATTTAACATTTTTTAATCGAAAGAAATTTTTTTTATAACAAGAATGATTTTTATTTGAAAAACAGTTACTTGAAACAAAAAAATTTTCTTGCAGAAAAAAAACATTTTATTGAACGTATTCAGTTTAAAAATGATTAATCCCATATTTTTTTAGCGGGCACCTCTTAAACTTGACAAAACAGAAAAGTTTTTTTTCCATCTACCACAACCGAAATTTCGAAAAAATCCAAGATGGCGTCTACTGTCAAAGAGCAATGTTAAAAAATGCCATTCATGTTCTATTAAAAGAAGAGTGAATTAGATATTCCTAATTATACATTTTTGTCCGCATAACACGTTTTCGATGAAAATTATTATCAGAATCGCATTCAGCGCACAAAAATATATGAAAAGCAATATCTTACTCTGTTTTTCCTCCTGAAACCAAACACGGAATTTTTATCAACATTTCAATTGGCTTTACTCTTGGAAATGTATTATCTTTGATTTTTTCCAAATTGTACGACATTGGTGTATTTTTTAAAAGAGATGAAAAACTCAAAAGTATTTTTGGCGCATTTTAATTATATTTTTTCTTAAACGTGTTGAAAAATGTAGGTCCTGGAAAAAAATGTTTTAAAACAAGTCGAACTTGATTTTAAAAACACGAATTTTGTATATCCTAGACATGAGATTGTTCAAGAAAATATGGAAAATCTGTAGGGAGACCTTTTTTTAGTACCTATATTTTATTTTTAACACTCTTTCAAGTACACAAGGAAAAAAGTAGTTAAAAAGATGCAACTTCTCTACTATACAATTACAACTTGAAAGTCTGAATGTATTTGAGTAACTGTAAAGCTTAATTGTGAATCTGTCAAACTTTGATACATAAATTAAAAATATTTCTATTTTAAATACTCAAATTATAAAATATTGAATATGCAATGCTAATTTAATATTGTTTACAATTTTAAGCAAAGCGGAAAATTATTGGAAATTTGTTCTCAGACTTAAGTAGCATCACTGTATGAGTATTGAAAACATTTTCGATATTAGAATATTAAGAATTTAACAAAAAAAATATGCGTCATATTTAATTTATAGATACCACCAACCGGGGTAATTATGGATCAAGTCAAGTGATTATTGAAAAAATAGGTTTTCATTTTTTTGGCGGCTATAGTGAACATTTCAAAACTTTGCACTAGGTGAATTTGTAGCGTGAAGTAGGCTCTACATACTGTACTATAAGTGTAAAGCTTTGCCATTTCACCAAGAAGTCAGAAAAAACTTGAAAAGTAGCGACTTTCTAATCACAAAGGCAAGAAATCTCAAAATTTTCTACTTGGATCTTTTAGCATCGAAAATAAAATATATTCAAAGGGAGCGTAACTTTTTGATTGACAGTTTTTGGTAATATTGCAAAAAGTGAGAAGGCGTATTTCCCGAGGGAAATTATGGATCAAATTTAAAAAAGTAAATTTGATAATAATTCTATTTGATCAATATTCGGGACACTACAGATTTTTTTATAATATAATGATATTTTTATGCCAGGAAGTGAAAAATAGGAAATTGATGGTTATAGATCGGTATGCAATCTAGCCTAAAAAAAACATTAGATAATCGTTGAAAATTGAACGATTTTGACGTTAACTTTTATAACTATGAAGAAAATTCTTTCAAAAATTATATTAGAGGAATAATATTAACTTAATGGAAAAATATGAAAAGTAATAAATACAAATTTTCAAATGATTCGCCTTCCTATAAATTGCAAAGATTTATTTTTCCTAAACATACCTAGGTATTCTTCAACAAATCAAATTATTTTTCCTATTATGCTTTGAATCGCCCAAGCAAAGATTTTCGTATGATCTCGACCCAAGAAAAAAATGTTGACATACTTTTATCAAAAAAAAAAAAGTTTGGATCCTAATTCTCCCATCGGGAGTGCGAATATGGATCAAACTTTGATCATTAATAATATCGGAGGAGAATCTTCTGGAAAGACATTTGCAGGATACCTTCAGAAGATTCTTAAGAACAGTTATTTGTATTTTTTATTTTGATCCATAATTACCCCGATTGACAGTACAGAACTTCATATTCTTTAGTTTATTACATGATGCAAGAGGAATGGAATTACAAAAAAAAAATAAGCAAGATTTGCACTGTTATTCTCCCAGGATTGATAAGAACTCGATTGCTTTTTGATGAACAGTGACTTTATCGTAGGTCGTTAAAAATACATGAAGATTCTTTTCAAATAAACTGATTGATTTTTTTCACTATTTTTTATGGAAATATCTATAGGTAAAAAATCTCAAAGTGTTTTAAAACAATCCCAAATTATTTTGTACTGCCCTAGGTAAAACAGGGTGAGTAAAACGCACTGTCTATGGTTACGAAATTTTCCGGAACTCTAACCGCTTTTCCAGCTCGTTCAGGGCTAACATTACGAAAAATTCCGTAACCATAGACAGTGCCTAAGTAAAAATTACATCGAAATGTAGAATTGAATTGTGTTTTTCTATTAAAAGAAGATGAATGGTGGTATGGCTTTTACTAAAAATTATTAAACAGCTTTGTTGTAATTTCACTGTCATTGTTTCAAGGGAAGGGAATTATAATCAGTATTCATTATTTCTGATTATTAGGAAACTATTCACCGAAAATAATAGGACATTTTACATAAAATGTCATTATTTTCAGATGTTTTATTCCAGCAGAATTTTTCAGTAAGTATTGATCGAAAAATTTAATTTTATTACCTGGTTGGAAAACTTCGTATCTTAACTTTGTGACGACGTCCGATACGAAGTTTGAGTCCGCATTTGCAAAGAACGGCACAGATGCAACAAGCGATCTGCAGTTGTAGTTTATAACGTCCTATATTTTAACAATAAACAATAGATCATTAATTTGATTTCTATTAAAAGTTTTTAAATTAAAACTCAAGTTAAAAACTAGTTCTACCATCAAGATTTGTAGTTAAACATTTATTTCTCCATATTTTAGAAATTTTGCAAAAGGACCAAGATTATAAACTAAAAATATATAATTTGTTAACCAATATTGATGGTAAATTTTGTTCAAGGGATTTGAATATGTAAAGAAAATTAATTTAAAATAGGAGAATGAGAAAATTTTTTATAAGATAAGATCAATATAACTATGCTAAATATTGCAGGATATACAATAGGAATTTATGCATGCGAAATAACAGTCATGCAAATTCTTTATAAAAAGGGTGATCGACCTTCTTATGACAAAGTGAAGTCCATATGTGGTTGATCACTGCAATCAATGAAAGCTCCTAATAATAATGATGAATAGTCTTACCTCTCTTAATTTTTCCGACAGCTCGCCTAGAATTAATTCCTCGTCGAAGAATTTCCCCTGGTAACGATGTTCGAAATATTCTGTAATCCTCTGCCTCATTTCTCTTGGCAGTTTTCTGTAGGCCATGTACTCTTCCACTTGCTTCACCTATTACATACATGAATTTATTTATTATTAACGGGTTAATTGAAGGGTGTTGGTGTACTAGGATGTCATTTGAGAAAAAAAATATTTTGTTTCTACAAACTCGTCCTCCTCTAAATTAATGCAATGCGGCAAGAAAAATGACCCTCTATTTTGCTACTGTTGAATATAAAATGTCTTAAACTCCAGAAAGTCATTTAGTAAAAATATTACGCAGTGAAAGTTTTTAAATGCTCAGAAATAGCGCACTTGGAGTTTAAATACTATCCAAGTTTTTAAGATTTTTAACGTAAAGTGAAATACTGACCAGAAAAAGTATTTGAGATTTTTAAGAACATCAACCAAAAAGGGCGGTTGTGAGAAACAAATATTTTATTCTACTGATTTTTTAGCTTATAATTTCACAGAGATATTAAAAAGACACCATTTTTTTTTCTTTAAAGGTTTTTTTTCTTCAAAATTATTTTTAAACGATTGTACAACGGTAAAAGCATTAGTTCGAGAGTGAAGGCAGCTTAAAAAGTTGATAAATAAACCCCATCCAGTACAACGTCCCCCATCCGATTAAAACCGAGCCAAGCGCTGCTCAACTTCGGCGATCGAAAGAAAAAGCTTTAAGCAAGATCATGTGTAAACTTGTACAATATTATGACCTACCATTTTAATCATTCGATGTAAAATTGACTAAAATATGTTATCTTACGAACTACTGATATTCTTGAGTTTATACCTACGTACCATTTCATACAGGAGAAAAACGATTTATTATTTTTCGATCATTTTTTCAATTAATTATTTTCGAGAAGTTTCCTAAAATATGAGAGTAACCAAACGGACATAATATTAGCATTTCAGAAAAAGACTTTGAAACATTGATAGACTCCATCAAATCAGATGGGTCACACCGTATAAGGGATCAACCCACATTAGATAGATTTTCAGGGCAGACAAAAAAAGTTCTAGAAATCTAATTTTTAATTGATGAAAAACCAAAAAGCCCACTCGCTAACAGGGTTTTGCTTCGCGCGCGCTTGCCCACTACTCATCACCACTCGGGCGAACGCGTGCACGTCAAAAAAGTATTGCCGCCCAATATAGGCGAAGGAAGAATTTTTTCAATATATAGTGATCTTAAATTACAAGATTCAATATTCAATTTGAGTCCTACTTCATGTGCTTCGAACGACAGGTTCGCGCCCTACATTGTTTGAACATCATTGGCCAAAAACGCGTTCGCCCTCAATTTTCTCAAAAACTTGACGTGATAGAAAGATCCCGCTTTCAGATTCAGATTTAGCAACCAAAAATCTTCGGAAAACACCTACTTTTGGTCCTAGTACAGCTGACATGTTTTTGGGTTTTTTTTTGTCATAATCGAAAAAACGAGTTATAAAAAAATCTTTTGTCCAACACCGGCGATGCAAATGCGACTTCGGAGGCTCGTCTCGAGACAACGAAGTTGCAGTTTGCAGATTCATCAACTGATGACGTCACAGTGGTCGAAGTGTGTTTACTTTTCCCACTGGTGAGAAAAGTACTCATTTCGACCACTGTGACGTCAATCAGTTGAAAAATCGACAACTTTGTCGTCTCTCGACAACCTCCTCAGCGGCATTTTCATCGCGAGTGTTGGACAAAGCATTATGTGAAATGGGATACGGCGATTCGCTCGTGTGATTGCCAAGCTTAGAGATCCTCAAGGAAGAGTTGAGACACGGGGTACTCCAATTCTGATTGGTGCCGCTGTACCGGAACTAGTTGACCTTTTATGAATTTTAATTGACTTGAGTTGGCGCGATTTTCAAATCACAATTTTATTTGCAAGAGGATTTAATACAGAATACAAATAACACTCATCTCACGAACATTATAAATTATTGGGAAGATAATTTATTAAGGTTAGGGAAGAATAATATTCACTTTGAAACATATATAATACATCAAAAATTTCATAAACAAATGCATTATTAAAAAAACACTGTTCAAACTTTTCGCGCCCCATGAAAATATCAAAGTTCTGGTACAGCGGCGAATATTGGAAGGGGAAACCTGTCTCAACTCTCCCTACAGCAGCATGCCCAACTCGGGGAAATTCCTTTCGGGAACACATGTTCCGCGTCCACCACTCTTTCTCCTAGAGAGCGGGAGTGGTGGTAAACGCTTACGAGAATCTCTCCTCTGTGACGTACGCTGCACCGTAGATACGAAATATCTGTTGGGGTGTTTGGGGGCCACTGACTTTTCAACATAAAATTTTAATAGTAACTAAAGTCTTAATTATTTTATTGCAGAATGTTTACATTTTTTTTCAATGAATGTAATTGAAAAGAGAAGTTCACAAAGTGTTTCTTTATTGTACATTATTAAAGATTGTAATATCACAGTTTTGGTTGGCTGATACTTTTGAAAGTCTAACAATATATCAACATTATGCAATGGTATAATAATAATAATAATAATATATATATATACTATATGTTTCTGTTTCACTTTCTGACATATGCAGGTGCCAAAATTGGGCAATGATCTACCGTAGCCTTTTTGAATTTTGCGCTTATTTCTAATATATAAGTTGGGTGGACTGATAATATACAATACATGCTGGACTACTATTAGACCAAAGTTACGAACTTGTTCTTTCATATTTCATGAACCTAATAACATAATTGTACTCACTGGTATAACAAAGATAAGTTACATTGAAGCTTGCATAGAATAAGTTTAGTTATTAATTCTTCTTAGTTCATCGCCGAATGTCGCATAATGCCCAGATTTCCGGCGCATAATTTTGCCCAATAATTCATTTTTTCATCGTATAATTTGAAGATACGCAAAAGCCAAAATGAAAAATGAAAAATTGTCTCTTCCAATGTTGATCTAAAATATGATCGGACTGGGTCCGCATTCCATGATCACGATCATCATTTCGCGATACGGTAAATAGGAAATAGAAGAAATTGCTCACAAATTGCTTTTTCAATTAATGGGAATACAAAATAAAAGAAATTGTTTAAAAATTGCTTTTTCAATTCTTAGGGCGGAAGTAGGAAAGGTAGAAGCAGGAAACTGCCAAACTGGCAATTGTGCAAGGGAGCGAAAACACTTTGTGTAAAATCAGAATGGCAATTGAAGACAAAGAAACTTCTTCTGAGCTGACGTATTGGCAAATATTAATCGGTGCAAAACCCGTTTTACTAAAAAGAAGCTTCCTGTTATGAGGAAATAACGTCAACTTTAATCATGTGTATATTTAAAATTTATCATTTGTGTATATTTGAAATACGATGTAAAAACGGTGATATTAAAATATTCAATAATGTGCAACAAAGAAACACTTTGTGAACTTCTCTTTTCAATTAAATTCATTGAAAAGAAATGTAAACATACTGCAACAAAATAATTAAGACTGTAGTTACTATTAAAATTTTAAGTTGAAAAGTCAGTCGCCCCCAAGCACCCCAACAGATATTTCGTATCTACGGTGCAGTGTACGTCACAGACTAGAGATTCTCGCACGCGTCTACCACTTCTCTCGCCCTCTAGGAGAAAGAGTGGTGGACGCGGAACATGTGTTCCCGAAGAGAATTTCCCCGAGTTGGGCATGTCTGCCCTAGAGGATCTCTAGCCGAGCTCGCTGCGCTCGTGCAGAAAACTTCACACTCGTCTAGAAATGCCAACTTCTCCCACTCGGTGCACAATGTACTATTGGTGCAGATGTGCATTTGAATTATTTAAATGTTTCTTCCTAATAATCTCAATTTCGGAAAAATGTGGGTTAATCCCTAATGCTTCTTCACACTTCATCTATAAAATATTCGCCTTTATTTATAATCTGCATAGATGCCTCAAATTATTGCCAATGATTCGTATAAGATCTAATTCACAAGCTTAAAAAATCCCTGAAATAATAAATATTTGAGATCTTGTAATCGTTAAATATAATCATGAAATTTAATTTTGGTACAACCTGTAACCAACCTAAAACGTGTTTTCACAACCCATAATCGACAATTGGTTCATAAACGAGAATTTCGATGTCACCATTTATCGAGTAGAATCCTCGCGAAATAGAGCTTTGACAAACGTTTTCCACAATTATCCGATGTTTTATTAAAATAAATACTGAATGCAATTTTTTTCAAATAATGTACTTATTTAAAAACAATGTTTGATTCTTTCTTATAATTGTAGCAAGGGAGACTATCCTACATTAGATAATGAGCCTACAACAGATACTTATTAATTTAAAATACTAATGTATGTGAAATAATTAATTTAGTTCAATTATTAGTTATAATACTATATGTGTTAATAAAGTTAAATTAAAATTTATTATTTTAGGTATATTCATGCTTTTAATTAACAATTATCTACTGTAAGGTCATTACGTACGGTAGGGTGGTCTCTCCCCTAACATTAAAATCTAAAGAACAGATCAAGAAGTATCCTAATTTATGGTTTGAAAATGACAAGCTAAGATGGCTTTCTGGGCCTGTAGATGCGCCATAGGGAAAACTTGGAGATTGAAACCCAGGATTACTTCCTGGTTATATACAATGATAATCAGACGCATAATAACATAAAACTATAGAGAAAAACTACAGAGCCTCCAAATGGTCTTCTGCTAAGCGATTACTGGTGCTATGAAAAGAACACGAACAGCAGCTCTTGAAGTTATCCTGGACATCCCGCCATTGCACCTTTTCGTATGGAAGATTGCGACAGCGAAGGCCTATAGACTCCTAGTAGAAAGTATAGGGAGATACCTTAGCGATGTTGAAGTGGTAGACCTACATGATATTAAAAAGCGCATACTATGCGAGCATACTATTCTCGCTATGCAAACTGATGTTATGTTGAGGAAACTATCGTTCATGAAACCCTTCAAGGTCATTTTCCCTAAAAGGGAAAAGGAGATAATTATTTACACCAGGAGTTCAAGTTTGGTATCCAGAAGGCTCTAAAGACTCCGTGGGAACAGGGGCTGGAATGTATGCCGAAATAACAGATATTAAAGCTTGCCTAGACGAAATTTGTGAGCGGGCATATGAAGGCCAGTACATTTACGTTTGCTCTGCCAGTCAAGCTACACTGAAGGCTCTTATCTGAAGAGTTTACTTCCAGACTAGTCTGGAGTTGCCTGCAAGATCTTCTTAAGTTTGTCGGTAAAAGTTGGGTTAGTCTGATCTGGGTTCTCAGCCATGAAGATATTGAAGGTAATGAGAAAGCAGATGCACTGTCTAAGACGGGAGATTCACAGATCCGGATTGGCCCGGATCCCTACTGCACGCCTCGATGAAAGGAGCCATTAGAAAATGGCTCTCAGAGGAGCATGTGAGATATTGGGAGGGAACCAAAAAAATTGTACATTTCAAGAAATTCATACCTGGTACATGTAGTAAGAGAACTGAAGATCTCTTGAACATGGAAATAAGGCAACTTAATGCAGTTGTACGGACGCTCACTGGACACTGCCGATTGAGAAAACACTTGACCAACATGGGGATTGGAGGTAACCCACGTTTTCGTTAGGAGACAGCTCATCACATACACTGGAACTTGGATTGAATGAATTCGAATTCACTGCTTCCGAGAATTGTCGCCGCGGCGATTTCGGACTGCGAGCCCGACTAAAAATTCTTCGACTTGGTTTCGACTTGAATTGCCCCCAATCAAGACATGCTGAAGTCGAAAAGTTCGACTCCAGCATGTCTCCTTATTGAGACGGAGCCAGACTTCAATTTATGTCTTCGAGACAAGTTTCTATGTCTTGAAGACACATATTTATATCTTGAGTCGAATTTTTATGACTTCAAGTTGAGCGGTTTATAACTTCGAGTATATACCTGCCCTGAAAAAAATGGTCATTCTGACTGTCATAAAAGCTAATCTTTGTTAATAATTGAACAATTTTGTATATTTTTACACTATATATATATATTGATTCAATTCATTTATAGATTTTCATTTATATTATACTTGTTTGACGACGATACCGAAAATTTTGTTTGTTTTTACGTATTTCTAACGGCTTGGGAGATCCTTATAGAAAATTACAATTTTAAATTTTATGAGGAAAATTTTTCAGGGTTATACTCGTTCAGACCCACAGATTCTGAATTTTTAAATTAAAAATAACTAATTTTATATTTACAAATTTTTCATTCATTAATTTTAATCCTTCGCATCTGTTAACAGTCTCATTCGAGGTCTCATTTCTGAGTCGAAAAGGTTCGTCTTGAGACAAGTTACGCCGACTTGAAATCACCATGCTGAAACCATAAAAGTAAGACGCAGCCAGGCATCGATGTCTTGGAGACGAACTCAAGACATCGCCAAGTCGAACTCAAGTCGAAGCATTTTTACTCGGGAGTAGAGCTCGAGCCCCAAGCAGCGACAAAGGACAGTGCGCGGTAATATTATGTATTCCAACTGGAAATGGTTCAAACGCCACTGAATGTTTACGTTTAAACGGTGTTAATTTACCACTGAAGGCCACTGAAGCCATCCCGAAACCGGTGGTAAATCCAAGTTCCAGTGTACTATGTACTTTGTGCTGGCGTGCTTCAGACAATAAATACCTAGGGGATTATTTTTTCGAACCAAAAGATTTTTATGACATCTTCTGTAGGTTGGTGTATGCCTTTGTGGTAAAGACTGACCTTATGGGAGATAGTTAAATAAATTATTCCATTCGGAATGAATTCATCTTCTAAAAATATGGAGTTTTTTAGAGTTTGTAGTTTAGAGTACCTAAATTATTACAATATTGATCGGTAATTGATATCTTTACCCTATATACAGACATATATAACCGAACGGACATTACAGTTGGTATTTTTTTGTATTTTTTAAGATTGAACGTGAGTTTGCCGTGACCTAAAATACTTTAAAAAAGAAAAGAAAGTATAAGTACATTTTTGTTTCATTTTAGTGAAAATCTAAGGTGATAGGGTATTCGCACCAATTCTTGGCACCTTAGCCCTATTAGTGGCATGCCAAAAACCGAGGTGAATTTATTTTATTTTGAATAAATACTTCATTGCACTGAATAATTAAGATATGCATTATATGTCAAAATGATAGTAGAATTGAATTAATTGAGGCAAAGCATGCTAAAGAAATATATTATTTATGAAATCAGAGAAGGGTGCCAACAATGGGGGGGGGGGGCAAGAATTGGTACTCTTACCCTAAGGCCTTGCAATTTTTAAAAACTAAGATAGCCTTGGTGCCTGAAATGTGCAATTTTATAATATTTTCAAACTGCCGCACTATTAAATTTTTTCTTCAAGAAAAAGCTTACACGTATTTTTTACATTTTTCAGTTTTTGAAGTCGCATAAATTTAAATGACTTGCGAGAGTTAAATATAATTTTAGAAAATAAATTTGTTTCTAAATTGGCAGCCTGCCGTATAAGCAACTATTCAACTAAAAACAAATAAAAAGTAAATTACAAATTGAAGCATATCAAATTAAAAAATATAATTTAACCAAAAGTAGACCGTATATTAAAAATATTGTTGATGGTAACGGGGTTGTGTTAGCAATTCTGTCCCATAATTTGGTAAAAAAACATAAGATTTATCTTATCAAGTTGTACCTTTTCACGATATTGTCTTCTCGATGAATCCAGGGATTGAATGAGATTCGTCGCATGACCAAGAAAAAGTGCATAACACGTCGCACCACTGATCATGCTTAGCATCGTCAACCACATGTCGGTCAACGATTGCGGTGGAAACCTTCCATAACCTATACATAACATATGTGACATGGCTTTGAAAAGTGCCCAAGAGTATTGCTCCAGCCAGAACGAATCCTGAAAAATAATATAAAATTGTAGGAAATACAACAAATTTATATTGGCTAGTGAAGTTTTCAATTTTCGATCAAACAACAAATTTTTTAAATGATAAAAATATGCACGATATATTTGAAGAAATTAATTAATCAATTACCTAAGTTTTAAGAAAAAAATGATACAAATGAAAAAATTGTTCCGAAAATAAAAACCCAATAAAATTTGTTAATATGTTGTAGCCATTTTTACACCTATTTGATAGTATGGATATAATAATTTATTAATATGATATGAATATAAATATATAAAGAAATAATAAAATAAATATATATGAATATAAAAATATAAATATGAAGGAGAAAATCGACAATGAAGTTCTATGAATATTCAGTAAATATTACACTTAAATCAGTATATGCGTCCTAAACTCTAACCCAAGACAGATTTATGTTTAATATGGTGGTTCAAAAAAGAAAATGTTCAATTTTCATTTGGGAGAATGGATCATTTTGTGATGTACGCAAAAAAATAAATATGTATTTTTTACGGACAATATTAAATGGTGCCGTCCTCCCAAAACATAACATGGGGAAAACCCACATTACGACAAATATGAGGCTGCAATGCGCAATTTTCAATAAAACGAGAGTAAATTATAGAAACCCTTTGAAATCTCTTCCACGAATGTAACGTATGCATTGATATTTTATTTGTATCACCCACATTCTTTCAGCGTGCCCCAGAAACCAGTCACTAAACGAGGATCAAGTATTTTGTGGTATATTGGTCATAAATATTACTTTATTATAGTTTTTTTCTCAGTTAACTTTTCAGGGAAAAATTAAAAATTGTAATGTGTGTTTCATTAATTAATAATTTTTCGTACAATTTCTATTTCTCTAAACAATACTTTCTTCAGGTTTTACCGCAAGTTATCGGCACGCTCAGAACGAGATGAACTAATTAGATAATATAAAAAATCAAGATGTTCGATTCAATTTTTTTTTATTGTTAAAACACTTTTTTATTGTTCAAATTTAACTTTTGGATGGAGTAAGGCAGAAAAATGTACTTTTCTGCCCATTTTTCAACAAACTCTGCAGAATTCTGATATGTCTCGTATTTTCACCACTTACCCATAATTGCTTAAACCATTTCTATTTGTTTACAAATTTTTTTCGACAAAATACAAAAAAAATTACACTTCTTCTAAGTAACATGAACTAATTAGTTTAAACCAAACATCAACAGGATCCATTCCCCTTATTGTTAATCCTTCGAATAATTTCTCATTGTTGAAATGAAACTTTTGGCTGGAATCATGCAGAAAAGTGTAGTTTTTATGTAAATTTGTTAAAAAATTTCATAAAGTCTCTTATTTCCACATTTTTCATTAATTACCCATATTTTTTTTAAACAATTTAAATTTGTTTTACCAGTTTTTTCGACAAATCAGATCAAATTTCCACTTTTTCCTACTGACATGAACTAATTAGTTAATGGTTCGTGTTGATTTTCGATTTCGATGAAGAAGTTACCAAAAATCTAATTTTTTTAAATACTATGGATAAGTGATCAAAATACCAGACCTACTAGAATTCTGTCAAGTTTGTTGATACATTTTCGAATAACTACATTTTTCTGCCTTATTGCAGTCAAAAGATACATTTAAAAAATAAAAAATGGTTTGAACAATTACCAGGAAATTGAATTGAACGAACACATGTTTCATACTGCCTTACGTTATTAGGTTATCTCGTTGTGAGGATACCTATAATTCGCGGTAAAATGAGAAAAAAGTATCGTTTAAATAAATAAAAATTGGAATGGAAGCTTCTATATACCGCAAAATACTTGATCCTCGTTTAAAGGGTGGTTTTGAAGCATGCTGGAAGAGGGTAGAAGGATCAAAAATCAATGCATACGTTACATTTCAGGAATGTGATTTTAAGCGGTAGTTGTGAATTGAACATGTTTTATTGAAAATGACCTCCTCCAGTCTCATATGTGTAGAAACGGGGAAAATAGAGGGGTTATGTGGCACCATTTAATAGAGGGGTTATGTGGCACCATTTAATATTGTCCGATCAAACAAACCAAACAAACAAAAAAACGTATTCATTTGTTTTGGAACCTCACAAAAAGAGCCATTACCCCAAACGAAATTCGAACTTTGCCTTCTTCGAACCAGCCTAATATACAGGAACCTATATAGGATCCTATGTCATTTCCTATAGGTGGAACCTATGTAGGATCCTATGTAAGTTCCTATATAGGAACCTATATAGGAAGTTTCGCTTTCATTTAACCCATGGCATCAATGTGGTGTAAGATTTTCATACATCAAGAAGTGTAAGGAATAAAAATGGTCACAATAATAGCTATGCTTTATTTAACTTACTTGCAACTCGTTGATAGCAACCCAAGAATTGCTAGGAAAGCCTTGAAGCATTGGTACCAGGAATTGTAGGCAACCACTCCAGTGACCAATCAGAAGCATCATACAGATCAGGTTAAAAATCCGCATGAACACCGACGCCATATTCAGGAACTGCCAACAACAATGACCAGGCTTTACTTTCTCACTGCTCATTACGTACCTTAGTTCACTAAACCCTTTCTGTTAATGGCATCCGAAAGCCTCGTTGTGTATGGTGCACAGCGAACAAGCTAGTGCCGCACAAAACAACTTGCTGTGGACTTCGCCATTTTTTATGTACTTTAGATCTTATTAAACACAAAAATTTTACACGAAAACTAATAATGGATGCTTGAATGCTTTGTTTCAACCTATTAAAAAAATCAACCATTCCCAGTTCTAAACTCAAAAAGATTCCTACTTTATATTTCAAAATTGAAGAAGAAAATTAAATTATAATTTAGAAAGCATACATAAACTAAGGCGAAGCAATATTTCATCGAGTGGTAGATATAGGAATTTAATTTTATACTTTAACAATAAGATTAGGTGACTAAGCTTCTATGATTATACAAACTTAATTACATAGAAAATATATCTTTTTTATGGAACATTGGAAATTGTGGGTGCCTAAACAGAATCCCAGAGCTGAAATAGATTTAAAGATTTTCTATTTGTATGGGAATGGCTGCTTTCTCAATAGGCGATTCAGTGCCAAAATTCACCCGTCTCTACTTTTACTAACAAAGTGCATGGCACTGAATGTTAAGGACAAATACGGAAACACTTGGAAATTCTGTAATTCAATGATTTCCTTAAGGATCGATACCCCTGATATCGATAATTACTGATAAGTAATTGTAAATCTGTCAAAGAAAGCATGCTACACCAGAAAGATACGGACGACGAGATATACACAAATGGAAAACAAAAGATCGATCAAATCGAAATCCTTGATGATTCTACGATGCTTTTAACAGAAAATAAATGTAAAATTATTTTAAAAATGTTGAGAGATCCTCACATCGCTTATGTGTCTCTGCTTAAGCCTGATGTGAAAATCTTTTTATAGGTACTAAAAGCGCGAGAAAAGAGAGACATCTAAATTCTACTCTCATCAATATTAATTTTTGATTTTTATAATTAAAATTAAAATTCATACTCTAACTTGATATTACTTTTTGAATATATTTTTAATCTCTCTCTTCTCGAAATATCGAGGATGATCTGAAAAATTGTCAAAGTTAATGAAGCATGTTCCACGAATACTTACAGATTTATATGCACTTTTCTGAAAAAGTAACATACATATCTGTTGACAACATATTTTTTTTCTATCGCCATTTAGGAAGACGATGATTCTATACATTGAGAGAAAAGTAGTTTCAACAGTGTTCAAACACATTTCTGAAACATTCGTTATTCAATATGAAAAGAATCAGAAGCAGAGAACTTCTTTTGACATTTTAATATACTTTTTCCTCAGGTAATTCGACAGTTTCGGTTACGACAAACCCGCTTCACGCAGTTGCCTAACTTTTTTCATCAGTAACCAAAACTATAATTAGACGGCAATTGTATTTGAAATTAGGCAACTGTCATTAGCTAATTTTTTACTAACTACTGCAGCCATAAAAAAATATTTGTTTCTGTTTATTAACTTGAAATAAATTTTCAGAATAATTTATTTATTCAGAAGGTTTCAATTTTATTATATTAAATTTCAACCTTTTACTCGAAAAAAATTGCGGGTTTACCGTATCGATTCCGTAATCGTGATATTTACTAGTGGCTTTACCAAAATAGAATGATTTGTGTTTTAGTAATCAACATGTTGCGTCTGAGCTTAATGATGTACCAAAGGTTTAAAGGGGATGACCTTAGAAGCAATTCACAAATAAAATACATTACCTGATCTAAAATAAATACACGTAGGCGCATCTTCTACTTCTACATGTACAAAAAATATCTGCTATAAGTCGTTGATGATAATAAATTTATACCATAATGCAATGCATGAAATCATAAATTTTCCATTTTAAAGATTTTAAACATTTTCTATGAAGAATTTTTTTACTTTTCAAGACTTGAAAGTTAAATCTATTTTTCCGAGGGGTTAACAACTCGTAAAGTCAGGTGAACACCTTCGCTGAAGTCACTGGCGTGAAGTCACTTGAATTCACGTGTAGGCACTGAAGTCACTTGAAGTCAGTGTACACTCCATCGGTCGAGTTGTGAACCCCTCGTATTTTTCTATAAACATACTTATTATCAACAGCAACTCGTGTTCCATTAAGCCAAAGATACACTTTTATAGCATTTATGTAACAAATGTTTTCCAAATTTTACATAGATGCTAAACAATGATTTCAAAGGCAATATTAGGATTATCTACATATAGTCTACATGGTTTGTCCAGCAAAAATATGAATGCATAAATAATAGACAAGGATTTTTTTATTCTTCAAGAATGTTTTCATATTTTACTAATTAAAAGAACATTATTTAAAAATTTATTAATTAACATTGTAATACGAAAAAATAATCTTAACAAATATAATTTTAGATACAGAAATTAGAAACCCCATTAAAATAGAAAATAAAAAGTTAATTATCATCGTATGTACCGCTGTTACTAAATAATTCGAAAAGGTTGAAAAATATACTTTAAATTATTTTAAAAACATTGAAGGATACAATTTCTTTAATTTTAACAAAAATGCTTTGACCATGTAACAGTTTTAATGCCCAGAAACTTGTTTGGTTACTACAAAAGCAAATTTTTTCCTATCGGTTTTATGAAACCTTTTATCTGCTATGAACAGAAAAAAAATCAGAAATTTTTCTATCCCTCCTTTCTATATATGAAGATTTTAGATCTAAGTTTTATAGACATTTCAATCAAGTAATTAGTTAATTGCTGAAACCAGGTAGACTGTACAAATATGGTATAATGTATATTAGGTACATTAGATTGGAATGCGCACGTGTGATAGAGCAAGGGTGAATTAACGATTAATGCACTGTCCTTCTACTGAACAGTTAATTGGAATTATTGTAAGCTTGTCCATGATATAATATAATATATGAATGATAAATTATAATAATAATCATAATAATGACAGTATCAAGAACATCAACAAACATAGAAACAAAATAAAGGCAACGAGAACGAGACGATGTACTTGGTAGTCGAGTTTTATAAATAACAATAATTTGCGGTAACAATCAACGGAAAACAACAGTGGGTCACAAAAGCATCAAAAAGCCAAGCGGTAAGCTAGGTAGCAAAGTATAACACAACAGCCGAACAAAGCGCAGCTCCTTTAGTCAAAGCAAAGAGAATCGATCGCAGATTAGCGAAAGGGGTTGAGAGCTACATCATTTTTATTTTTTTTCTATGAATAATTTTTCTATGTTCTAATACTTCGCTTTTTTACATTTCACTTCTGCTGCTCCTTTAAAGCGGCTACGTGTGTGCGACTCGCGAAAAGCGACAGAGAAGGGACGCCCAATCACGTGCGCAGAATGAGGAGTGCGCGCACCGTCTAGCGATCAAAAGCACAGAGGTGAAGCGAAACTGCCAGAATTTAAGGTTATATTTTATAACAATGCCTTATGTATTCGATAAAAATGAATTTGTTGACATTCTATTAATCGACTATTATTCATGCTGTTGAGACGGCCGTTTTAAAGTCCAAAAGTAATTAATCATTTTGTTTTAGGGAAGTTTTGAGCGCAAATGAAATTTTGAGGTGGAAGAGTAGATTATAGAGCTACACGCCGAGACTTTTTTTGCGATTGAAAAAAAAAGGAAAATTGATTAGTCATGTTTGATTTCTGTTGTAACAGGAGCTCCCTAATTTCAAGAAACGAATAAGAGAAGAAAACCTTGCAGTAATTGTATGAGGGTAGGGATGCAGAAGAAAGGAGAGTAGAGAGATGTATAATGAGAGACTGAGCGATCGCGTTTTCGAAGATCGTTTAGGGGATCGATGGCCTCTGCGAAATGCAGGATCACAAGGTCATCGATGAGGGATCGGTGTTCTCTTTGGCCCAAAAAGGGCAAATCCGGTTTGGTCATTGATCTCTGTTGCATTTTTTCATCGCTAGACGGGAGCCAATTGTGGTATACGAATAAGCGTAGCCTATTGCTGCGAATAATATAATATGTATGCGGCGGAAAGAAAAAGCGAATGCTTGTAAATAGAAGCCAACGAGCCAATCAGCGAGCAGCTCTTCCCTCACGCCCTTGTTTTAGTCCTAATTTTAAAACTATGATGGAGGGTTTTTTTTTATTCCGAAGAATAATAAACTTCCGGAAAATTAGAGAACTAGAGTACTTTTATTGGGTAACTGTTGTTTAGTATTGGCAACTTTTGTCATTTGGTGCTTCTGTCCGAAATTTCAAAGTTCAATATGTCCTATTAATAAAATGATAGGGGAAACTATGAAGAAACATAGGATCAAATGTAATTGAGAATTTTCTTTGTTTTCTCGAGATTACCGAAATTCAAAATCTAAATGGAATCAGCGATTATTATTATATTTTAGAACTAAAGATATGAGATTTTAATTATTAGGATTATCAAGTTATTTAACTGTGTTAAAAAGGAAATTTTACTTTATTTTGTTTTTAGATAATTCAAAACTCGCTCAAGAATTTATTGGTTGTTGAGTTTCCTTGAACACTCAAAAATTTCAAATTCAATCATAACTTTTTAAATATTCCAGTCAGATTTGAGTCAGAAGAGGTCATTTAAACCAAATTTCATTAGTGACTCCAGAAGGATGCCGCAGCACTTATTCAAGCAAATCTCTTCAATTACAGATATTTTTTTAAAGTTTTAATGGATAATGAAAATACATCTTCTTTGAATTTCCAAAGAGTTTTATAACTTGGAACCCACCTTGAATATCATTCATTTGAACAAGGTTTAACTTTAATAATTATATTTCAATAAATCTTTTATATTTTCCATTTATCTACTCAATATTCTCTAGATTTTGAATTAGTTTAACATTTATTTCTATTCTATTTTAAAAAGAATCGAAATTCGAATATATAACAACAACTTGTTAAAAAGTTTTGTCAGATCATTGCATATTTTTTCGATTTTTTTAAAACAAATTAAGCAGCCTTATGTCCACTACCAATAAAAAATTGAATTTTCTTTTTAAATAAACAATAATGTATATTTCAGAAAGAACATTTTTTTCAAAAATGAAAATAAATAACAAACGATGGTTTTACCATATCAGATGAGCATAATTTTTGTTACAAATCTCGTGAAAAAACTGAAGCATTATATGCCCAAAAAAATACGTCTAATGTTTCAACAAATGAAACTAGGATAAACGTTTTTTTTAGATAAAACCAAGGAATAGAATATTGAAAGGAATAAAAACTTTTCGACAGAAGTGGAAACTACTATTTAAAATGAATTCTTGCGCTATGTAACTATAAGTGCGGCTTTGAAGAAATCTTCAAAGCACAGTCATCAGGAGCAGTTAGCGTGTCTTTTACCAAATAGGCACGTTGCACAATTTTCCCATTTAAACCCTTAACATCATATGGTAAAATTAGCCCAGTAACAAGTATATTATCACTTTAGATGAGTATATTATATGGAATTAATGTCTTATCTCGATTACATTTTTTGACACATACACCCATATACAACACTTCCACATCATCATAACTACAATTATTTGATATATTTCTAAATAAGATCTTTGATCTTAGCATTTAATTATTATCATTACACCTTATTAGTAAGAATTTAAATTTATCCTGACCTACATCTATGAATAATAGTAACAATTAATTTTATAAAATTTTGAACAAAAAAATAGAAAATCGGTTTCTTAATTGAATTTGAAAAAACGTGTTAATTTCTAGCTTTAGCAAAAATAATTATTGAAAAGAAATTTGAAAGTGTCGATTCAAAAAGTAAAAATAATGCGTTTACTTTGCTAAGTCAACGGCGATGGTGAATTTTTTAAAGAAAACTTAAAATGATTATTCCTAAAATACAAATCTTTTTCTTTAGCAAATGCTCATTTTCGTACTCATCTTTTTCATAGCAAATATTAAAAAGTGAATTTTGATTGAAATAAATATCACTTAGCGCCAAATCACATTTTCTGTAAATAATATAATATAAACACATTATTTTTAAATTGACCTCCCGTCACATGTCAAAATTATTTAAAAGTATAATTGATTGGAAGAATTATAAATTGAGTTCTGTATTCATGCAGATGTTATGTTTATTTGATAATTGGCTTCATTTTCTTTATTTCCCTCTGAGAATTGCATTTATTCGCATTTTTGATAACAAATTATGTATTTCGGAGCATCTGTAAAAATAATCTTTCTTCTAAATCTAAAAGTATAACGTCTCACTCAAAAAGGAATCTATAGAACATAAAAAATGCGAATCTAATTAAAAAAGTATAGCTGTTTGATGATTTTCAAACAAGTAAAGAATTAGTAAAAAGCTACAAAACAAATTAAATTTTCGCAAGTTTCCATAAAATTTCATATTTCTTTGTCCATTGAAGACGTGTCTTTTTGTGTGAAACTAAATGCCAAAGATAGCACTGTGTCACAGTGGCAAAATACTTTTCACTAAACATGAGAGAAATTGTAGGTCTAGTGGAACTGAAAGAGGTGTGATATCCTAAATATTTCATGTCCCCCCACCCCCAACATAATCTTTTTTTATGGTCAAAAAACCATTTTTGGTAGGTGCATGTATAAAATAATTCATAACTCCGCAATTTCCCATCTGATTTCCAATTTTGTCTTTATTTTAAAGTAGAAAAACACACCTGTTTAACTATAGATTGTTTATTTTCTTAGGGTGAAAAATGACATAGCTAAAATCGAAAATATTTCGAAGTTTCTTATTTTTTCCCCGATTTTTTCAACTTTAACAACAATTTAAAGAAATTTTTAAAACTCAATAATTTTTTGCTATTAATACATACTTTGAAAGAACGTTTAATTCTGTGTGTAACAAGCTTTTTTTATTATAATTGGTTGACATTTGACTGAGTTGTCGAATTTCAAGTTAATTTAGCTTCTAAATTCCTGAATGAAAAAAGGCGGAGTTATGAACTATTATACATATGCACCTACCAAAAACGGTCTTTCGACCATAAACGATATGTGTCGCGGAAAGTAATATTGAATTTTTTTTGTAACACAGCATAATCTATCAAGCTTATAGCATGAATATTTAATATAGCTGAAAAGCAATATGACCGTTACAGTTAATTTCTTCACTCTGACAGACTTTTACTAAAGGAACGTATTTCACTCAGATAATGTAAATTTTTGTTCTCAGAATAGGGAGCTTTATTTTGAGTTACTTAGGAATTAGAAGCTAGACCCAAGTTTAGTTGGAAAAAAATTGCATCAACAACATTTTTTTGGATCATCCACAGCAGATGGTCATTATATATTTATTATATATAAACTGTTAGGAATATTTACAAAACAAATAATCCAACTATTTTTGTTAAATAAAGCAAACGTGATTTATTAACTTAACAAAAATTTGGTTCATTCAATGAAACTTTTTTTTCAATCAATCGAATGTAGACAATGAAACGATCGTGTTGTATGAAACAAAAATTTGAGAGTTTAAAGTCTAAGGGAGTGTGGCGAAAATGTGAATATTGATTGGTAGGAGTTTGCTCGTTTCTCATCGAGTCCTCGTTAGCGTTATTCTGGGTGACTTCCGCTGTATATGCATATCATGAATTTTGAAAGGACCTTTCGGCTCGCTAATGCGTTTAAATTACAGCTTTGCCGCAGTATTGAATTTGACGGAGATTTGACAATGGCTAACTTTCATTGAGGGAGAAAATGTGCTACCCTCCATCAAGTTTCGAGAAATTGGGACGAAATCGTCCGTTGCAATAGGGCTGTGCGAGCTAGAGCTTGCGCGATCGTTAGGGCGGGTTACCTTAAAAATAAGGTCGCTTTTGCTGAAACCGGACTTCTTTTTATTCATATTTTCAGAGCTTAGGCGCCCCCTCCGCTCAGTGCGTTTTTTTTGTAGGTTCTGCAATATCTAGAAACAAAAGAAAGCCGGGACATAGCAAGACATAGTCAGAAGAGGACAGGTTACAGAAAAATCGTACAGAGAAGTAAAAGAAAGAGATAGCCAGAAAAAAGTGTTAACGGAAAGAAGAAAATTGGATAGGACTCGCATTTTTTGTTAATTGGAAAATCATTGTCAGTATAGGCACTTTTATTATATTTTATTCAACGATGGGAAACAGGTTTTGCTTCAGGTATTTTTCTTTCCTTTACCTCATGCCTGTCGTCTGTATGCAATATTTTTAGTCACACCATTCGAGGCGGAAGCTTTTTGGGGACATTTTATTTGTTATTTTTCTGTAAGTATAGCATACAATTTGTTGGTTAAAAAGTCGGTGTTAGCATGAATAAATTCAAGCTGGTTCAGTTTGAAATAATATTTTTAGGAATAATTGAAAATTGCTCAGTTGAGCGGCGGTCAAACATTTTTTGGCTCGTGAACTTTTCTTTCATTTATATTTAAACTGAAGGCGAAAGCTCCAAGTTCACTTGAGAGTGAAATTAGTTTTTTGGATCTTTCTCAAATTCAATTTGTATTTTTGGATAAAGTAGAGCGCCCATGTGTTGATAAAAGTATTGAAATGAAATTTCTTCAGAGGAAATCACGAAAAACCAGAATGTTGTCTGTTTCGATATGCAAAGCACATCACCCAATTTGCATGACGTTTGTAGCGTAAACATTCATGCAAATTACGTGGTCAGATCTACAGAGACTTTGCACGTAGCAAATCAAAATCTCTAGAAAAATCCACAGCAATTTTAAACAAAAATGATTTTAAGATCTACAATGTCTTACAAAATTTTCGAGAAAAATAGGTTTTTAGATAATTTCCTATAAAGAAAAATTTTAGTTTCTAACTTTTAAAACATTACCAAGAACGATACATGTTATAAAATATTTTGGTTCGGAATTAAAAAAAGCATAGAAGAAAAGAAAGGGAACCGTACAAGTTGACCATATTTAGAATCAGTTGAGAAATAAGAATTAAATAAAGAAAAAGCCATTCGTCAATTCAGCAATTGCACAAGTTCTAAGCGCAATTTATTCTCAAGTTTCTTAAAAGACAGCTAGCTCTCAGAAAACTGGATAATAATTAATTGGAACCAGATTTTTTTTTCTTTTTTCACACTTTCCATTCTATAAAATCGACAAAAAAGTACACCATGTACCAACTTTCCATGTAACCGGTGTCTTTTTCCAGAGGAAACAAAGAGATCCGAAAATATGTGACAGAAACGCAAGAAAAGAAAACAAATTGGCAGGTAAAAAAAAAAAAAAAAAAAAAAAAAATTGATTAGCAGTTCGAACTCTAAAGTTCATTGCGTCACTAAAAAAACGATTAAAACGATTCCAAAAACAATAAATATAAAAGAAAAGTGGGGTATTAATTTTCGGCAGAAAAAATAGACATCCAGACCAAACGAAACGTTAATCTAACTAAACCAAAATCATTTAATGAAAAATGCAAAGGGTTGACCTTTTCACATTGATATTGATTGTTTCGCGCGAATGCATCGCGGATGGACCACGGGAAAGAGAAATCACAACTTTGTGCAAAATTCAAAAAATAATTA
>CAKNYM010053592.1:196233-260691 GCA_932195095.1 Andricus curvator | reverse complement strand
ATATATATATATATATATATATATATATATATATATAATTACCTAATGATTGAGTTCAGAAAAAAAGAGTTTTGCTAAGCGTTTATAGATTGAGACAACTTTTGTGTCTTGATAATTTAAAAAAATGTTGGTCAACTTGCACAATATAAAAAAAAACATAAAAACTTATTACGCGAAGCAATTTCTGGATTGTAAGCTATAAAGATAAAATCTCAAATTTAGGAACAAATAAAAAATAAAATGATTTCTCTACCCCAAAAAATTATTTTTCTCATTGACATTTTTAAGATAAAACTCATAAGAGCTTCACGTATCTCATATAAGTTTATCTCGATAAGTTTCCAAGTATAATGCACCACATTAAGAAGGAACGTAATTTAATTGGAAAATCAATATTTTAAGAAGTGGCAATACTTTTTTTCAGAAAAGAAAGTCAGTTTGGTTTATTCTCCACAGCATTCCAGTTTTATACAGAAAATTGCATTGAAGTCGCGTTTATGGCAAACCTATATATTCACAATTGCTACCCCTAACTGCATTGGACTATATGACAAAGCTTCGATCAATGTCAGCGAATCATTCAAATTCATTTATAGTATAATATCCAGTGCGGGATCATATCCACGTATAACTCATAAAAGTCATTTGAATGTACCGTGATTTTGCCCAAGCGTCAATAAAAACGTTTTCATTAGGATGTGGTTTCGTGTGTTTTTGATTTATTACCAAACAAGAAAATTGCAACTGACCCTTACTTAATTTTAAAAGTTAACTGAACAAAATAACAGAAACTTAAATTATGTAAAATACCGAAACAAAATTCTTTTTGTGAATAAATGAAACTTTGCTTGTTAATCGGCCAAGAAATTTATATTTTAATCATAAAATACAAACGAAACAGAGCCACTCACTTCTATCAGACGGGTCCAGCGGTTCTAGTAAAAAAATTTCTAAGGTCCTGTCCGGACCCGAAACCGCAAGTATAATTTATTATACGGACCCAAGCATATTCAAGCTAGAATTATTTTAAGACTGCTGTAGACATCAGGCATGACCCTAGTTGAATTATTTTTCAATATAACAAAATGCTATCAATATTTTTTCACCACATGGAAAAAGAATAGAAGATCAATAATGAAAAAAAAAACAATCGGGTGTCCAGAAATGCATTAAAAACAAATTTTTTAATTTTTTTCTGTTATGTCCCCTCAGAACGATATCGGTTGATACTAACACGTACCGTCGAACACAGTGGGGTGAAATCAAAAAACAAGGTTCGAAATAACTCTTAGACCGCAAATCTTGATCGAATTTTGATTTTTTGAAGAGAAATTCTGCATTACATTTTTAAGAGATCTCTGAGACCCAGTTTTTGAATATTTGTTCGTTTAAACTATGTTCTCAAAAAAAATTGTCAATGCACCGCATCATTTGAATTGTATGCACGTTGGAGTGTGAAAGATAAAAAACATTTGTTGAATTGTGCACCTAATCTTTATTAAAAAATTGTATTAAAAATATACAATATTATGGATTTTTAATCGGATATGATTTCTTGATCTTATGAACAAATCAACATTTTCGAAATTTATAAGGAGAGAAAAGTTGTTTTTCCTCTTAATTCTCCCCAAATTGTGTTGCCAGTTAATTAATAAACATCGCTGGCAACATTGTATGAGGAGAATTAAGAGAAAAAATTATTTATTTCTCCCTATAAATGACGAGACTGTGTACTTGTTTATAAAATTAAAAAATAATATCAATTGACAAATTTTCATTAATAAACATTACTGACAATATGATTTGGGGAGAATTAAGAGAAAAAACAACGTTCATCACCTTATAAATGCCGAAACTGTGTATTTGTTAATGAAATTAACAAATAATATCGGATGACAAATTTTAATGATCAACTATCATCACCTAGTCGGTGATTTATTCTTAGGAGAACTGTGCTACGCAAATACATACTTTATTATACAAACTCACGTTTGAATTTTATATTAACAGAAAATTTATCGATCAAAGATCATTAAAGTTAGTTGATCAAGCTCAACACACAGGTGCTGACACTCCTGATTTTCTTTTTGTTTCTGGCATGTCTGACGACTATTTTAAGCGCAGAAAGGAAAAAAATCACTGAACATTTTTAATACAAAAATGGTTAAATTGTTAAGTGTTTGGATTTAAATTTAGGTGTATAGTATAGTAAAACTATGAATCTTTTGAACAGTTAACTCTTTAATTTTTTTTGGCAAAGATTCACGTCCACATGAAATGATATCTCGATTTAAAAACTTGAGAAATGAAATAAAAATTTCAAATTATTAGAATTACAAAAGGAAAAAGAAGATTTTTTGTAATAATAGAAGTTTAGGACCATTTAAACCATCCCCAAATTTTCAAACCGATATCTCATTTCGTGTGTACGTGATTTTCTGGGGAAAAAATGTCGGTAAGATTGGAATCGGTTAAGTATGATATAACCTTAAATAAGTTCATGTAGCCCCGCGGACACATTGAATATGAATATTTTAAAATTATATATTGCAGAGAATGTGGTTCACCTAATAGACGTTTTTTCGGTTGGAAATTTTTTTTACGATTGTTTAAAGACACTGTTTCGTTTGGTTTTTTTAAATTAAAATTTTCTTTTGCTGATTCAAGAAGTTTCATTTGTTTTTCGATATTTGCCATTCTGATGGAGGAAACTTACCCTTAACATGAATGTTATTTGTAAATTTCTTATAGAATATGGAATGATATATCAAGACACATATTATTATATATAGAACAAATAGTTTCCATAAAAAAACTTATTTAAAAATTATTATTTACCTCTTCTAGAGTATAAACACTCGTAAATGAAACTCATATACAAATACATATATATATATATATATATATATATATATATATATATAACTAATTTACTCAAACTCAAACAAAGTCACCAAAATTTCATCACAAAAGATCCATCAGGATAATAGGAAACTTCTAATAGCATACAAAAACTGTTTTAATTAGAACCTTACCAGATTGAAACCTTAATTGTCATAAATTCTACCCTTCTTCAATTTCTGTTTAAAAGTTGCCTGTAATCTAGAAAATAAGTCCAACTTCATACAATTTGAGGAACTATGTATAGGCTATACGAAAGTTATCTAACTTTTTTCTTGACTCATGAAGAAAGCGTACTTTTAATCAGAAACAAAAGAATTCTTTAAATATCTAAAAATCTGCAATAAATACAAAATACTTTACAATCATGCAATCTGTAGGGAGAGAACTCCTAAAATATATTATCACTTCAACGGCGACTATTTAGCCTTTGCAAAATAATCTAAATGCATTATTATTTTCTGCACATGAACATATTTGTTAAAATACTAATTTCTAATGCTTTTCAAGCATTTGCATAGGCAGAAAGCATTATTGGAATTTTATATTCACTTCTTTTCTAAAGTGGTGAAAACGAGATTTGGATAAAACCCATAATTCTCCGCAATCTAATCTTAAATTGCATACGAGAAATCAGTAAACAGGAGGTGTCTTCAAAATAATGATTAAGAAAAAGGAATGCTTCATCCTTTCTTCCATTTGTGATTAGTCTCATAATATATAAAAAAAAATACTCAACTCAAAATAAATAAAGACATACGTCACCCTCTGTCATTTTTCACACGGAGAAAGATTCGAAAATTACAATACGGAAATTTACAGCTGAAAAAAATATTTCTTGCATCAAAATATTAATTTTCAGGTCGGATAAACAACAAATGATATTGAAAATTATATTTTTTTCCCCATCCACACATCAACACGCATTCAGTGGACTCACAAAATTATATAAAACATCTACGTATCATAATTTTTATATTATACACAATCTTAAGCACGTGCATTTAAGACCTCAGTCCTTTTTTTAAATTTCAATTTAGAATTCTTAAGCATCAATTATTAAAAATCAAAATCAGAATCTCCATATAATTTCTTTTCTAGAAAGTGTATTTTATTCTATGACGTTGAAAATACAATAAATGCACTTTCACGTGAAAGGTTGGTGGAATAAAAAGCAGTGAAAATGATTTTAAAAAAAACGGATATTTTTAATTTTGTAAGAGCTCGTTTTTAGAAGGTCACCTTTATATTCTATTATAAATTTGAAAATTCTCCATCATACAATAAAAAATTACCTGCGTACAATAATGGAAATATTCTCTATGGATTATCAGTAAGTTTACAGTCAAAAAGTTTAATATTTTTTAAGTGTTCCTAAAACAATAAAAGTAAAAAACACGAGTTTCATCAGCTAAAAGTCTCGGTTAGCAGGGATGATATTTTTTAATGTTCGTGTTCTTGGAAATATGAACAGCATCAAAAGTGATCAGAAAAGAATTTGTTCCATCATAACTGTAGAGACGCTTATGAAAAGAAAAAAACCAAAAACTGGTTTACATTCCGCGATCCAATCAGGTTTAGAATGAATATTACACAAAAGAGTTTTTCATTTGTGAAACGAACTGACGAAAGTAGCGAATCTGATTGGAAAAAGGATTATTCCAATTTTTGGACTTCGTAATCAACGCTAATTCCCTATGAATTTTGGTACTGTTTGATTACATGTAGCTGAAAATAGATCGAAGAAAATAAAAATTATTTTATGCTTTATTTTATAGCAGGAGTGTCCATTAGTGCACACGAGATAACGTCACTGTTTTACGGTAACTGCCTTATCTCTAACCTATTGAATTATTGCGAACGTCACACTGACATCACCGCGTGTGCACTATTGGGAACTTCTTGTTTTAGAGCGAGGAAAATTCTAGATTAATTTTGGACCAGATCAAAGTACTGAAAAACTACAATGGAAAAAAGTTATAGCTAAACCAGCGATATTTATCCTTTATCAAGCTACAAATATTGTTAGAAACAAAGAAACGATGTTGGTAAAGTGTTTAGATCAGGAATTTGCAGCAGAATTTATTGTAGGTATTATTATCATTGAAACACATAAATAAATCGTGAAAAAGAAATTATATAGCTGAATTAAGAATTTTGGAACTCTGAAAATGGCGCTGATGAAACAGGATTAATTTTGACAGAGGTTTGAAATTTATAATTGATTGAACAGTTTACTTTACAATTAAACATATTATAAGGGCCTATTTGAAATAAAATAATGAGGGGAATTGAAAGCAGAACTAGTTTCAAACTTTCGTGATGTTTTTAAACTTGGATTAAAACTTATTTCATTTATCCATATTTCTTACAAATCAAAAAGGGGTAATTGAAGTTTTGATTTTGTATGACATTTAAAACTCATGACATCTCATAGCTAATTCGAAGATGTGAAAATCCTTGAATCAAGGTTACAGATGACTGTTTCAAAAACAAAAATTACTTTTTTTTGAACGACAAATTTTTTCCGTGTACTAGTTTTAATTTAAAAAGTCGGCGACTTTCAGGTAAGAACTAAAATTTATTAAGGATTCTGCAAATTATTTCACAAAATTATTAAAAAAAAGTATCCTTGCATCCATATAGCTAAGGTCCCGAAATGTATGTTTGAATTTCATTCACACAAATTATTATTTGCCCATCAATACCTCAATTTCCTAAATTGGGAAAAAATTGCGTTAACAAGAAACAACAGTTGAAAATAATGTTATCAGTCACGTAACATTGGTAAATACTATTAACAGAGCAGTATATTAGACATTTCAAGAAGCAAAAAAAAAATATTTTGCTGAAAATAAAAACAGATTAGGGTTGGAAATTGGAAGGAGGTATAGCGTGCTGAAGAACGAAGTAAGGTAGTATGTACAAGGAGAGTGCGACTGTTTCCACGTAGCTCTCCTCTGGGCCTGGACAAACGAAATATTGTTTACAAATCAGGCAGCTAACAACATGAAAAACAGCGAGCATTTGAAAAAAAAGGGAGAAACAAAAAGGGAAACACACACTGAACACGGGCACATTGCCAACAAAATTCGGGCAAATATGATTGTACACCTAACACTCACAGGCAGACCTACGGTCAGATCAACCAACTTCTCGCTTGCAAAGTCTTACATGTCAAATATTTAGCCCAACAATTAATACACTTGACCGTCAAGCCAATCGCATTAATTTGTGCTCATTGGAAGGACCTGTTAAGGAAATTATAGACGATCAATTCCAGCGAAAGAAAAACAAATCTGATTTGAGGTCCAATTTAAAAAAAGATTTATTTTTACATTGACAAATGTGGGTAATAAAATGAAAGACCACCATGTCTTGTGAATTCTTATGAGATTTTTAGGAAGAGGAGCAAATTATAATTATTAATTTTGGACCAGATAAAAGTACTAAAAAATAGAAAATAAAATACCGAATTAAGTTAAATGTACTTCGCTACATTTATTTATTTGTATTTAATATACTGATAAGGTAGTATGTTTGAAATTACCCAAGTAAAGTTAGATAGGAAATTATCCAGTTCATGATTTTTTGGATTATTTACAATCAAACCTGAAATCCCAAATTTAGTTTATAGATACAATTTTTTCTTATATCCTAACTTTAATATAGATTTTACTTTTAACCGCTAATTTAAATGTAGAGTGTTAAAACTTTTAACTTTGTATGAATTTTGCAATGATTTTATTTGTTTCAAAGATGTAGTTTTAAAATAAATTCCTCAACAATTTTATGAGTTTACATTATACCTATCAATATCATCAACTACTAGATGTTTAAAAACTTTTTTTTAAATTAGGGGTATGCTAAAAACTCGAAGCTCGAACGAGGCGACTTCAGGTTGACTTCAAGCAAACTGAAACTCCAGATTCGGTGAATATAGATCATACCTGAGTCCCGTATAACTAAAAATTCAGGCACCATTTTTAAAGCTGATTTATATAAACGAAAAAAAATCACCCACAATAAAAGAGCTGATAAACATTAAAGAGTCTACATAATAGTTAAAACCTTTACTTCACTTATAAAAATTGAAGTTTCTCTTTTATTATTGATTATCTATTTTTGCTATTTTGAGAAAATCATAAGAGTGAAAATCAATATAACAAGACATGATGGTAAATTGTTTGGTACTCTACAGTTTTCTTCATACGATTAAAAATATCTTTACATTCTCATCCAATATTTTTTATTAAATTTAATTTCTTCACTATTTGACACGAAAGTCTGCAACTAAATGTAACTCGAACTCTCTTCAGATCCTATAGTTGCACGTAGCTTTCCAAAACACCCGACGAACATGACAACATGTCATAGCAAATCGTTCTCGGGACAATGACAAGGAATGATCTATCATGAAAGGTGGACTCCTTTGAATCTTTAATTTGTACTCGCATTTTCCATTTATAATTTCATTAAATACGAAAATCCATTTGAAGTAACTGTATTTTAATCAATCTTCCCACAGATTTGAAGAAAAAAATAGTGATCCACCTTGCATTTGTTTTTCTTCTAGACTACAGGTAACAGCAGATCTGAGCAAGAGCTGGCAAGGGAAGCAAACGAAATGAAAGCAGGCGTTGACGAGAATTCTCTGGGATGGCAGGGATGGTTGTGGCTAAATCCTTCATCTTTGTCATAAGAAAGGAGAGGATCCGACTGGATATAACAGCTTTGAGAACTTTCGTGAACGCATAGAAAAACAGACCTACTAACGCGACTATAGAGGCGAGATGCTTGATTCGCGTGATTCGTATCAATTAACTTATCAGCGGTGTTAAGTGAACATTGAGGAAATGAGAATTAATTAATTTTATTATATCTGATAGGGTAACCAGGTGAGGTGAACAGTGTTGCTCGGCTCATGATCAGTTCTGCTTTCCAGTGAGAGCTAAACTGGGTTAATATCTCATTGGTTAGACTGAGACGACAAACTATGCAACTCCTCTAAGGAAAAACCACAGTTAATAATCATCTAGCGTAGAAACATTGAGTTTGTGTTAACGAACGCTTTAATCAACAAAGGGCTTTTCGCCTTGGTATCAGGGTTACTAGGCAGTCACACCTTGCTGGTTCGGTCTGGTTGGGGCGGTGTAGCCCGACGCTCGTAGTGCCTCTCCGGCTGTTGGTAAAGGGGGATCTGCAAACCCATTCGAAATGTGTTCGCAAAATCCCAGTCTGACCTGATATAGGATCTTTTTCAGGGACGCGTGTAGCTTGCAAGCCACACGCGTGTCATTGAAATTGGTTACAATAAAGTGGATAATCGTAGCGGCAGCGATGGTAACCAGTGTCAGCAGTGGGTTTTCCACTCAGGAAAGGTACTTATACAAAAAAAAAAAAAGAACGAAAGACAACGAGTTTTTAACAGCCTGTCTTTGGAAGCAAAAACTACTCTTGAAAATTTTATTACCACTTAGAATAATCCTCTTGAGAACATATAGTGAAATATCACTTTCTTTAAACCAATTGAATCAAACAAAATCCGAAACTTTTAAATCGATGTCTGGATTAGTTTTCCAGATATCGATTTCTTATTAATTATTATTTTTTCTTAAAAACAAAACTTTAAATGCGGGAAAGTGAGTGACAAAATGTTTACCAATCCCTCATTGGGGGTAATTGAGAAGAGGGAGAAGGTGTGACAAAAGTGTCACCAATAGCTTGAGAGGGGTGGTACTTCAATAGGGGAAAGGGTGCGTAGAAATTATCGTCAATCCATTGGTGGGTAACAGCAGAGGGGAATGGGAATCACCAGTCCCTTAAGGGGGTATTTGGGAAAGGGATGCGAAAAAATGATCACTGATCGATTAGTGGGGGAGGGTACATACTAAGGGGAGTATTACGTGAATTATAACTAATCCCTTCAATAAAGGTGCGAATAGCCATATGTAGCATAACATTAGTGGTGGTGCAAGTAAACAAATTTATATTTTGAAATTCATTCCAGATATCAACTTCAAAGATTCAGATTCGGTTTTTTTCGCAGAAAATGCTAACGGAATCCACATTTTGGAAATTTGTGTAAATCAACAAAAATTCAATCATTTTAATATTTAAAAAATGAAATCTCGAAAATTACTCGATATATCCAGTTGAAAGTTTTAGATGCGTTTTTTTCGCAAAATTTTTTATCGGAATCCACTTTAAAAATGTTCTCGAGTTATCATCGTGAATAAATTGTGCCCATCTTGTGATTAACGGTGAAAATTCGACTCCATTCTTAATTTTCAAAATATTACAGATTATTCTTATCATACTCCATTGATATGGAATCTATTGAGGTAGACAAATATATGTTTTCATTAGGATTTTTCTTTAACAATTCAAATCGAAATTGTAAGTCAAAATACTTTTATCATTTAATAATGCAAAAATGTTTAGAGCATATCATTTGAGAAGGAAGTGGTATCCATCGATTCTGCCGCCATTGATATTAACAGTAGTAGTGGCAACAGTTGTATATACATATAGTATGTAGTAATTTTTATTTGCATTTTGATGTGCCTTTGAATCTGCTAGTGAGTGGCACTGTGTTAAAATTATATCATCAAAGTAAAAAAGACAAAATACGAAATATGAGATACAAAATACAAAAAAGGCAATTGCAAAACAAGAAAATATGTTGTGCTATTATAAAACTTCGTTCTCACTCTTCATGAGAGTTGGATTATCTTGATTGGTAATTATGTATTACAACGACAACAAGGATAACGTTCGTATTAAATTATGCAATAATGAGTGAAAAGAATTTATGGGAGAAATCAAGGTGTGAGGATAAGCAAACTTATGGATGATTTGGTGGAAAAGAAACAAAAATTATATGCATGAAATTTTGGCCATGCTAATTTAATACAAGATTTGCAAATATGTGCATGAATTTACGTGAAACGCATTCTGATGTCTTGTCTAGGATATGCGAAAAATCTCGTTCATAAACATCGTGGAGCATCCATGTAATTTGTTTTTTCTTGAAAATTTCATAGAAATTATACCAAAATCACTGGGAAATTGAACAAAAAATCCTGAGAAGGTCGATAAATATCAGATAATTCCTTAAAAATGTCGTCGGATATTCCGAAAAATTGATATGCAGTTTTTTTTTATATTCTGGCGATAATCTATAAATATTTTTGAAAACATCTAGACAGAAATTTGGATGGAAATATTTATAAGAGACAGTCTGAAATTCTATGGTAGTCCCAGAAAATTTTAGAGATGCCATATATATCCCATTAAGTATAAACATTTCTGTCGAGATTCCAGAACATTGTTTAGTATAGGTTCCGTTAAAATCAAAAAGAAATCACAAATTCATTAGAAATTATTAAAAAATGCCGTCAAGATTCCACATAAACAAATTAATAGAGATTCCAGAATTCATTCTCAGCATTGCTATTGAGATTCCCTGTAGTCCTCTGAAGAATTCCAGAAAATATAAAATAAAAATTCGGTGTGAATTTTACAAAAAATTTACAGAAATTTCACAGATATTTAATCAGTTACTTGAAATACAGTCTGCATCGGGTTCTTTATAGTTTACAATTTTTTTTCTGTAAAATGTCTATAAAGACATGTGCAATTGTGCGTACAACTGACTTTAATGTAAATTAAATGAGAAACTAAAAACGTTCTAGAAATGATAGATTATAAGGGAGAAATTAATAATCAATCATGATAATTTGATCATGCAATGCCGGACTTCTCCTTTGCAATTTAAATTCTAATTTTTATCGATATCTTCGGTGTCGCTGACACAACATGTTATTCATACAAATTTTGTTAACCAAGAAATGAACAATTCAAGAACATTTTCAGATCAGTGAATTCTACAAAAAAAATTTGTGTCCACGACTACTGTTTTTTAAGACTCAACAGACAAAATTGTGGCAATTTTCTCTATCTTAGGACAAAATCTATCTTTGAATAAATTATAAGCCTTTAATCCTACTTATGACTTATTTTAATCAATTTTGTCCGTTGATAGAAATATATCACAAATTTTTCGAAAAATGTTTAATTACAAACTAGATTCTTAGACTAACGCATGTATTCTATAAAAACATGTACGATCCGAAAGTAAAGGATTTATAAAAAAAAGTTCAACGTTGAATCGCCTTAAAGTAAACCTATCAATTTTTTGTACTATATACAAGTTTTGTAGCAAATACTTGAGTAATAAATAATTTGTTGAAGGCCCAGAGAGAAGGAGTTCTAATTGGACTGAAAACCTGATTGATTCGTTGGTCTGTTAGGTGTATCGTTGATTGTTTGGCTAAAAATGAAACTCAATCGCGCATACAACTTTAAAAGAGACCTTCAAAAGACCTAGCTTTCATTAATATGTTTCACATGCCCACTAATACTTTGTCACATGTGAATCATTTACTGACATTATTTTCTTTCATTTTGATTCAACCATGCAATTAAAATTTATCTTTATTGATATACTATTTTATTATAGCTTTATTATATTATAAATTTCAATTCTAAATCAAGACTAAATACTCGTGACAAACTCGTCCTTTAATTTTCTGCTAAAACTACTCGTTCTAGTAAACTTTCAATTCATAAGACTTTAGTCCACTTGAGGATAATTTTTAATAAAAGAAGAAAGTTAAACGTGGACAGCCTTGCAATGTGTAATAGATCTAACTAAGGAAATCTCACTATTTATAATATTTTAACTTATAAATGCTTGAAGATTTAAATTCTTTAACTTTAAGAGCAGAAAAAAGTTTTTTACCCAATATTGACTTCATGGATTATTATCTACCCAGAAGAAAATAAATAATTGTTTAGTGTATCTACTTATCTTCCTATCACCTATCAGTTTCGGTCTCAGATTCAAATAAAGAAGTTATTTATGCGCATGCATCATGAAGGAAAATAGTCCATTTTCCTAATACTTGTGGAAAAAATAGTCACAATCTAACGAGTTAGTTCAAGGGTCAAGGTATAGGAGATAATAGGCTAAAATGACTTTCGAAGATATTTTTCACAGGGTGGGGACAATCGAAGCAGAAAACGAGATATTGGAAAGACTTGGAAAGGACAAAAATACGTTTAATGAAAAAAGCGATATAATCTGTGTTGAGAAGCTACATGATGAGAAAAAGATTAATTTTTGGTTCATAAAGTACCAAAAGTCGTATTTCTCAAACGATTTAAAAGTTATTTTTTTGAAACTAAAGCTTAGTAAATTTCAAAGTCGTGTGTCGCGGCTGCTGTTTTAATTGGTTAATATTGTTATTTAAGTTTAAATTACAAAAAACAATTAATTTTTTATATTTGTGCTACCTACTTTGCTGTTGATGTATTAATTTATATTTCCTTAAAAACATTTAGAATTAGTAAGTTTATACTCAATAAATAGCAGTTTTCAATATAATTTGAATTTCCTCATTAATTTAATGGCTATTAACAAATTAATGAATGAAACTGACTTCTGCAGCATTTTCGGTGATTGAATGGATTATTTATACGAACTTCTCTATCAAATTATATAACGGTTAACTAATCATGACCGACATTTATACGAGAACAATTGTCAGTTATATGAACAATGGTTGTAGACAAATTCTCTTATATCGCATTTTCGAATGTATAGAAAATTTTTCTTTCATGTAAGGTCATTTCTTTTCATCTCAAGAATAATATCTTAACACTCAACATCAATTTATTGTTATAAACCATTTTCATAAACTAATTCACTTATTTCACAATTTTCAACGTAGAAAATGGGTGAATTCTTTGAATCTTAAGAATAATATTATTACACAAAATATTTCCATTCAATAATGTATAGTAATAATTATCATTGTTTTTATTAATTCTTTAAAAAAAACGGTTAATTTTCAAAACAAATTGTTCAAAATAATAATAATCCTGAGATGCAACGTATCAGTGCTTCGAAGCCTGATATTGTCCTCCAAGATCTGAAGACCAAGATCATTTACGTGATTGAATTCTCGGTACCAGCCGATGGTAATATCACGTCAAAGGAGGAAGAAAAACGGGCGAAATATCAAGCACTTCTTTTCGAGCTGAGCAGGCTGTACCATGGCTACAAAGTCCATCTTGTAGTTCTCATAATCGGCTGTCCTGTAGGTATGAAAGCTTCATTTCTCAGCCAACTCAACAAGATTCCGGCTTGCCAGCGTCAGGCTCATTCCATCGCGAACCGGATGCAAAAGGCTGTTCTTCTGGGATCACTTCATCTGATCCGTCAACACTGTTCCCCATAACATTCTACCAAGATTGGTAGCTCTAAAAAAGTATCCAGAGGTGAAACTTTATCTCCAACTGTCCCGTCTGCCGCGTAAGATCATCCGCGGCTAGAGACCTGACTCCAAGGAACAGTGTTGCCCGATGTTATTTCGCGTAAATTTCCCGCTCTTGCTTACCTTCTAGGACAGAAGGTGCAGAAGCGGATGACACACCGTACACGTTCCAGTTGCGTCGGGATTGGTTGCTTTAAGGAACCATGATCGTAGCTTCCGGAGCCTGCAACTTCTCTCATAAAAAAAAGAATCCTGAGATGAAAAGAATCCACAGAGAACAATTTCTATATTTAAAAATGCTAAATAAGTGTATTTATTGTTAAAAATTGCTGGTGAATGTCAAAAGTTTTCCGGATAAGAAATTGAGATATGAGTATATTTGTTTTAGAAAATTATTCATCATAATGACAACTGTTGTTACATGGAAATATTTTTATGATAATATTATTCTTGAGATGGAATTAAGAGACTTTACAAAAAAAAAAATTTTTTATCTAAAAAATGCAAGATATGTGAATTTACTTGTAACAATTTATTATAACAATTAAAATTGTTCTTTATTAGTTCTCGTTTATGATTAGTTATTACTTTGACACAATTCAACGATGAAATCAATATAAATCGTGCATTGAAACCCCGAAAATGCAGCAAATATCAGTTTCATACATTAATTTGTATAGAACAATTGAAGAAATGAAGATATTCAATCTATAATGGAAACTTCTATTCATTGAGGTTTGAATCACTAATTCTGTATCTTATTTAAGGATCTATTAATAAATAGAACAAAGTAGGTAGCGCAAATATAAAAATGGTAGGTTTTTAGCATTTTGCAAACTAAATTAAAAAGTGACTAATTACAAAAAAAGTCGGCCTCGATACAAGTCTTCAAAATTAATGAGCTTTAATTTGAGAAAATAAACTTTAAAATCGGTGGAGAAATACGAGCTGTGGAACTATTTGAACCAAAACTTCCACTTTTTCCTCACTGCGTGCCAGGAAGAATTTCAGCCGTGGTTGACTGGCAAAAATGTAGGTGGGTTTCGGATCGTTTCTCCATGTGAAAATTTTATTCAATTTGCAGAATTATCGAGGAATTAAACAAATTTGGATTGAAATGTAACAAGATGCCAGTTTGATCCACTATTGGCGTAAGATTTTCTCTTGTGACATGAAGAGATTTAATTTCATTTGACATCAAAAATAATGACTTAAAAACAAAAAGGGAGTCCTTTACCTTCGGCTTTATATAGAGGGCGAAGGTATGGTTTGACATAAGACAAAATTTCCTGAAAATCTCGATTCAGGAAAGCACTTGACTATTGAGTTGATCGCGGAAGTAATTTCTCCTGAGGCGACTCACTGATATTTACTTTGGAAATTTTTAGGAGGTCGAGTGCTTTCAAGAAGAAAACTGGACATGAAGCAATTAATGTAATTAATTGAAGCTGTATAGTATATAATACCAAATCAAAAATAGGCAAAGTGAATAAAAAATAATACTTACATAGACTTCTTCCCATTGCGAGACATATCGCACCAGTCTCGATAATCGAAGTAACCTAACGAGTGATAAAAGCTTTGCGAGCCTGAGAATCCTGAGAGCACGTCCAGCATGCAAAATTTGGAAGGACTCGCTGAAATCCTGAAACTGTATAACGAAAAAATATTGTCAACATAATATAAAGCTCCTAAAAATTGCAAAAAATATTATTTACATATATAACGCAAGTATTAGTACGCTGTACTGCCGTGCAAAACAAAACAACCGGGTAACTAGATTTTAATGAAATTGGAGATACTGATATATTTACGATCGTGCAAACTCCTTCTTTCGTAAGTTATATCATTTATAATAATATAATGGCAATTTAGGTTTCAATAAACAATCTTATTACTAGCTTTAATTTTGTAACTCGCAATATAGGAAATAAAAAACCTGTAACTACATGAGCTCGTACGATGCATCGTTATTTGTTTGAAGATACACTCTTTTCTTTCTTGGTTTCCGAACAATACACTACGGTCAGTGGCGTGTGAACCATTTCCTAATATTACGCAATATACGTACCCGCGCACTGCCCCTTTGTCGCTACGCTACTGGTATTTCACGCTTGACTGAACACCCTCTCTCGACCTCGAGCGGCTTCACTCTCAGCACGAAACCGCCGCGTCAACAATTCTCGGAACGACTTAAATGGGAGGGACTTCAATGGAATTTCCAGTGTACATTTTCGCGTATATCTCAGTTTGACTCTGAATAAAGATAATGGTTTTTCTTCTTTTACACGGCAGCGTACTAATCGACGATTTTAGAAAAGAAATAAAACCTTCTGGCTGAACTTCCAGAAACGCTACCTTAATACATTGACTTTCGAATGCTACCAGGGCTTTCTCGTGGGCTTCAGAGAAAAATGTTATACATAAATAAAAGTTGTTTTACAACAAATACATATTTTTGTGCTGTAGATTTTTTTAATCAGAAAAAAATTAATTAACAAATCTTTATTATTTTTTTATATACCTAACACCACTTTCACGTTCTATTGATTATACAAAAACATAATGTTCAGTTTTCATTTAAAGAAGTCTCTAGACTCACTGAAAATATTTATACTATACGCCTCTGGAGTCTAGGAGCAGTGACTAGTTAACTTTTGAGGTGACGTTTTCGGAATTACAGCCAATCCTTTTTATATTAAATTCAACATAAAAAAGACATAATAATAAATTTAAACCAAGAATGAAGAAAAGTCATCAGAATCGAAAAAAATAAGATAAAATACTTACTTGATTAAATATGAGAAAAATATAATCTAGTGGTATGGAGGAGATGAGGTCGAGAAAGAACCAAGTCCTGAGGTAGTGTTTCGCGATTAACTTTGGATCCAGTATCACCTGCTCAGCATTATCTTGTTGCATTATACCTGGAAAAAATAAATTATATTTCTTTCCATAATACTGAAAAATTAATTCAATTTATCAATCCTCAAGGACATAAGACACTTCTATTTTCTAAAAATAAGGAATATCCATACGCTAGAGCTTTCTAATTTCTTTTGACATAATTCAAAACAAAAATTCTTTTATATAGAAGATAAAGAATCAAGGACTTTTCGATAAAGTTAGATGGGGTTTTGAAACTTTTTCAGATCCCTATAGTTACATTAAATTTAAAATCACACATTCTAAAAGATTCTGACATTTTCTAGGAAATTCGAGAAATTCCAAAATAATTCAAATCGAATATTCTTATACGAATACCGAATGTACTACAAGATTCCAAGAATCTTGAGAGCATTCGCGAATATTCCATATTCAAAAAGTTTTTTATACAAAGTAATATGGATAAGAATTACCAAAAAACCAAATGATTAATTATGAAATAATTAATAAATATGTTTACTATATAACATCTAATTGCATATCCTCCGCACATGTAACTATATTTGTGCTAAAGTAAAAATTCTGATGAGGTCCGTCGATGACGTACGAAACATTAAGCGTGTACTCGTAACTTTAAATAAAGCCCAATAGACGGAAAAGGACAGAACGGCTATTCTAATTATACATCTGGCCAGAACCAGTAACACAAAATAATTATTCCAGTGTGCTCTCCAATATTTCATAATATTTAATATTATATAATCTTCCATGTTTTTTAGGGCCATTTCATGTGATTTTAAAATGTTTCAAGGGATTTCCTGGGATTCTTTGAAATCCCTTATAATATTCAAAAATCTTTCAATTCTTTTGAAATTACTTGAAACATTTGATGTTTTAATACACCACGAAATGCCATGATATTATTCAAAATCCCTTGAAATCTCTCGGTATTTTTTGAAAACTCTTGAAAACTTTAAAATCATTTTTTAATGATGATGGCGAAGTAATAGCATTTGGGACTAACGATTTTGATGAAACGTGGTGAAACTATAGTGGCGGGTGAGTGAATTTTATGACTAAAATGCTTTTCCAAAATTTTTCAAATTTAGGTAGTTACCGGATTTTGAATGTTGTCTTTTTAATGTAATTTAATAACAAAATATTTTTCAAAAAGTATCAATATTTTATATATATATATATATATATATATATATATATATATATATATATATAACAATAACAGAACGCAAGTCTCAAATGATAATATATATTTTGCGTTTTCGAGAAATTTAGAATTAAATTTATAACTGATTGTGCAAGCGATTTTTAAATTGTTTTTGTTCAAAATTTTATTTTAATGCAAATAGAGAACAAATGTCGATTCTTTTCTTTTTCGTCTATCTTTTTGTAAACAACTTTCCTATGTCTTGGATTCGATGCACAGCGCTACGTGGAAGCCAAAAATGTTTGATAAATAATGTTATTTATTCTAAACATTTTCTAATATAAAACGGTGAGAATAGTGGATTGTTCGTTGTTAAAGTAATTATGTGTCGATGAAATGACTTGCTTTTATTGACAAGGTGATGCTTGATCATACTACTATTTGTTAATATTCTGAACAAATTATATAAAGCATTATACAAAAAAATATGTGGATATCTATGGACAGACATTTTTTTTTCTTGAATTTTGCAATAAGTATTTTGGATCGTTATTTTTAAATCGTAAGGTGACATTCCTGCCGTCCAAACAACAAAAGTAGTAACTTTGTTGTGAATGAGTCCCCTGTTAACCTTACCGTAAACTTTATATTCGCATGAAAAATTATTCATATATCACAGAAAAAATTAATAATAAAATCTACCAATCTTGACCAAATACGATTATTTTTCATCTAGTAATGTGAAATTATTATTTATTCTCAAATTTTAATGTAAAAGTGTAGTAACGATATCTGGTGTATATATTTTGTATATCGTATCTGCAATCAGTGATAAGTTGCGAAACTAAAACCTAAATGAGTTTCATAAAATTAACCTTGCAAAACAACAATTGAATTAACATATGTTTTTTTAAGTTCAAACGACAAGCAAACTAACATATAATTTTGGAATGTGGTTGGGGTGATAGGGGCTCATCCAAAATGTAGTTACTACTTTTCTTGTTTGGACGGCAGATTAGAATACATGATATTATAGTTCTCAAATTCTGGTATTGTAATATTTCCACGCATGTATTGTAATATTATGCAATGCAATGCAAGTTACGCTAATTCTTATGATCTTAATCATATAGAGCATCACTCATCCGCTACACTACAGACTAACAATATTTATATACGTGTATTGCACATTACTCATATTGTAAAAGTGTGGTAAAATCTCAAACATTTTCAACATGAGCAATATTGAATATGTAGTAGCAAACAAAGACAATAATTTTTAGAATATAAATAATTCATTAAAATTTCTAACTACGGTATCAAAACAAAATTTCTGGCTGTTTTCAATTTTTTCTATAAAAATAGGCCACAAAAATATGAGAAAGCATTATTTTTAAAATGCTTTTTTCGATTCAGGTGAAACAATTTGGAAATCACTTGATGAATTTCTCCCACTGCAGTGTACAATTTGACTAGATGGGGAAACTTGAGTTTTAATCTTCGATGCCCTGGATTCTGCACACGAGAAGCAAGCTGGAAATAGACTCGGAATTTGGAATAGGGTGACTCCAGTGAGCTGATATTGCTAAGGAGTTCCCACGGGGGCTGTTTCCGGCCATAACGACTCCAAGTCTGCCTCTACATCACATTTCAATGAAGTTAACATACCGTGGGTATAATTCTCGTCTTATAGTATGCTCTGTGTGTATAGACATGTTGTACGTGGAACGTGTAAACTGTGTAAGCTGTGTACTTTAGCACATACTTAGTTGCTGTGAAATCACCGTCGAGCCTAACTTCTTGGGTAGATGAAAATGCGATTACGACCCAGATATACAAGCTCATTTCAGATTTGACAATGTTCCCTTTAGAAGTTAATACATCCGAAAGACAATCAAAGATTGGAAATACTCATCGAGTATCGAGAAAATTGGGGGTATAGCAGTTTTCCTTTTTGCCGAGGGCTTGATCATTCTTGAAATTTGGATCCTTCTCTGAAAAATCTCTCCAATCTTTGCGAAAGGGAGTTGCAGGTTCCTTATGAAAATTGGGTTTTGGTTGAATTTTCGGAATTTGATATATTTTGTAGTTCTACAGCATAATTATGCTTATCAGAGGCCAATTTAACCGAAACCCGATTTCAATTAGTGACCCTGCACAAATTATATGTGAAATTTTTTTCTGAAAATTTGAACCACGTGTGCCCTTTGATAGGGTTAGTAAGTTTTGACCCACCCCCCTATCTTACGTAATTTTTTTCGACTAAATTTGTTTAAAAAGACGAATTCTCAACAATAAATGTATTAGTTGATATTTTAACTAAGAACAATTTCTTATTTTGGACGAAAAACCAAATAAATTGAACTAAAATAGACAGAGTTGCAACCAGATAGTTGAATCCTTAACCAAAACAGATTTATTTTCGACCAAACATTTGTCAAACATGAAATTTCTACCAAAATGTTGAATTTTCAACCCAAAAAGGCAAAGATTTTTTCAAAACAGTTGAATCTTTAAACAAATATTTTACTTTTCAACCACAAGCATACTTTTTGAACCAAGAAAATTACGTGTATTTTCTATCGAAAAGATGAGTTTCTGACAACTTAAATAAATTTTTGACCAAATGATTGAATTTTCAAACTGCCGTACAAACTAAAAAGATACACAAGTCCAATCTCACTCGAACTGAGAAAATCGAGAAAAACTGTTTGCCTAAAGAACTCTAATATCAAATAAAATTTTGAATAATCCAGATACACTATTTGGGTAAAAATAATGTGCTCTTTCATATTTTTCAATAAAAAATTGATTTTTTAAACAATTTCTTTAGAAAATGGACTCGCGATTTTTTGCTAGTCGCGGAAAGTCAAAAATACAAGGCAAAAAGAACGCAAAGTCACTTGCGGACGATGCTTTTATCGAAGAGCTCGAGCACGGCCTCAAAATACAACAACAGAGCATACGTAAGGGACACTGTGTGTTCAGCGGCTGTCCCGAACTTACCCGAACGATCGTCACTCGTGTATAGCCGAATCTAGCCGGGACTTATTTCCCTTGGATTTCCGATCAGAGCCCGAGCTATTTCACAAGTCTAAAACATACGTAAGGGCAAGCGATTCTTTTCATTTGTAAATTCGCTCGGCACTCGGTCACTTTTACAAGGCAAAAAAGACACAAAGTTCTTTAGGTTCTTTTTTATTTGTATGCTGATGACGTATTGCATACCTTGTGAAAATTTTAGGACACGCAAAGTGCTTTGTTTTTTTTAGGTTGTATTTTTTAACTTTTTCGACTTTCCTCATTTATAAACAATCGTTTTCTGCAACAAATATTAATCATTAATAATTTTTATTACACAGACGCAGCTTTCTCTTACGAATCCATCGATACCAAAAACTCATTTTTTATAAAAAAGTCATTTATGTATCGTTTTAGTTTGGACGGCAGTAAACTTAAAAACATCAATTTTTAAACAAAAATGTAAGAAATTAGTTTTTATTTGCAAATGAGTTTTCGACAAAACAATCGAATTTTCTGTTAAATAGTTGAATTTTCTACCAAATTGTTAAATCTGTAAATCAAAAAGACGAATTTTCTACAAAAAAGTTGAATTTTGAAACCAAAAATATGAATTTTCATCAAAGCGGTTCAATTTTCGACTAAGAGATGTCAAAACGATTACTTCGGTCAAATAAAATTTGAAGAACAAGGAAAAATCTGCCTCAACCCGGATTTGAACCGGGAACGCCACTATCGATTAGTGGAGCGTTAACCAATTACGCCACCGAGACCGTTCTTCAAATTCTATTTGTATAATAACCATCGAGAAAGTCATTAGGATAAATTGTTCATCTTTTTGAATAATACGAACAGACGTACATAGAATTGTAAAATTTAAAAAAAAGTGGTATCAAAAATTTTGAAAATGCTCTAACTTTTTGAATTTCCATCTAAAATGTCTGGCTAACGAACTTGACCTTCATTTTAGAGCAGTAAAAGAGTATACCAAAGAACAATCTAATCTGTCAATTCTTTCGAAAGTCATCGTGCTCACAGACAGACATACATACATACCCTCTCTGATGAGAATGTAAAAAAGACGAGTTTCCAATAAAATACATAAATTTTCAACGATATAGTTACATTTTCAAATAAGAGGATTATTTTTCCACTAAAAAGGATTAATTTTTAACAGAATACTTGAATTTCCTACCAAATAGTTAATTTTTCCAACTAAAAAGGATCAATCTTAAGGTTAAAAAATTAATTTTTTGAACCAAAACAAAGGAACTTTCAACCAAATATTTAAATTTTTAACCAAAGAAAGGGATTTTGTGTCTAAGATGATGAATTTTCAAATAAAAAAATCTGCCCGCTTCGCGGGCACATTCTCATCGCGCGCTTTGCGCGCGGCTCGCTTCGCTCGCAAGTTTGAGCGCGCCTAGGGCGCGCGACTGTTGGATCTCGCGCTTCGCGCTCGATCATATATTTATCTCGCGCTTCGCGCTCGATTATTTACTCACCTCGCGCTACGCGCTCGGGCGTATTTACATCGCGCTTTACGCTCGGCTCCTCTAGATTTTTGAACTTCGTGTTCGACTTCGATGAAAAGAAAAAGTTTGTTTGCAAATATTACAAAATTATCAAAACCTCTACATATTAAGTGATTGTTAAATTTGTTTTTATTTTATACTGAAAAGGAACTTTATTTACTCAAGGTTCTATCGACCTTAAGGAACACATTCTCATCCAGACACTCGCGCTTCGCGCTCGATATTTGATTTGAAAATCATTTGAACCGTATGATAGAAACAAAAAAGTTTGAGCGCACTTACGGCGTGCGATTTGGTAAATACACTGAGCCCGCACTTTATGCTTCGTGTTATATGTTCTTCAGATACAAATTACTAAATTTGTATTTGATTTTAAATGAAAAGTAATGATATAATTCAGGCATTGTTTTTTCAAAAATTTGATTTTTTTTACTGTCAATGTTATTTTCACGAATAAAACAAAAACCACGCATCCTATCGAAACATGAGTCACAATAAATTTGTACCTCTTCCTTGGATGAACAAATTTTGTTTCGGTCATTTTTTCGTAGCTGGTAATATTCGTCTGAAAATTTGATTTTTCTATTTTCAATGCTGTTTTTTACGAATAAAACAAAAACTACGCGTCATATCAAAAAGTGAATGATAAGAAATTTGCAGATCTTTTTTAGGTGCACAATTTTGGTGAGATGATCTTTTCTGGTATCTTGCATAGTTTGACAGCAAAATGGCTTTTTTGATTTTTCATTAATTTTTTGTGCGATCAAAATTTGAATTTTTTATTTTTCAAAAAATTCAAAAAGTTGTTATGAAAATATTATAGGGTGTTCAGGAATAAACGTTTTTCTCCTCTTGACTTTTTATCATATCGTGCGTTTTTCGGCTTAAAATGTTCATTTTCGTTTGTTTTTTGGAATTTTGAAAATGCTATAACTCCAGTAATTTTTTTTTTTATCACAAAAAGTCATAAGAATATTTTGTTCGTCATTTGGCGTACTAGTAACAACCGTACATAGAATTTTCAAATCTTCAAAAAAATTGGTCTCAAAAATTTTCAAAATGTGCTCACTTTTTGGATTTTCATCCAAAATAGCTGGTTAACGAACTCGTTCTCTATTTTTCGGCCATAAAAAAGTGTGCCAAAGCTCAATCAAATCTGATCATTTTTTCGAAAGTTATCGTGGCTACAGACAGACAGACAGACAGACTACAGACTACAGACAGACAGACACCTTCGTAAAAATCGTTTTTTCTAGCTCAGGGGGTCTCGAAACGTGGAGATTTGATGAAAACCGACTATGTCAAATTTTACATAAAACCAATATCTTCTCATTAGAATGAGAATGTAAAAATGAATTTTTAAGAAAGTAGTTTAAACTTTGTCCAAATAGTTGGATTTTCGAGGTGAAAATATGAATTTTCTACGAAAAGACTTGAATTGTAAACCAAAAATGTGAATTTTTAACAAAAACTTAATTTTTAGCTAGAGTTGAATTTGTATGCAAAAAATATTCAATTTCTACATAATGAGATCTTTGAATTCTTTGTGAAATATTTTTTAAATCTTTCAAATCCTTGTGAAATCTTGCAAACTCTTTAGAAATTATATTAAATGTTTTGAAATCTTTGAAATCTCTAAAATCTTGAAATCTCGTGTACATTCAAAAAACGAGTGGTCAACTTTTTGATTTTTGCGTATGTCTTTTACAGTTTACGAGGTATTTGCAGTTGAAATTACGTAATATGTACGTAAAGTGTTCCAAAATACCACGCACTTTTTCCGTAAATTTCCACGCGGATATTTTCAACTTTGTTGAAATTGTTTAATTTTAAAGGCTTGAAATTGAATGCTTCAATTTCGAATGCACTACTTTTTTCTGAAATACAAAATACTCAAATATTTGCAGTGTTTAAAATACAGTATACATTTTTCGGCTTTTCTCTAACATGAATGTAATTAAAAAGTATAAATATAATTCAAGACACAAGAAATCATAAAATAGTGGTGGAAACCTGGTCCTTGTTCATGAAGCTACAAATGGGTTTATGTTTAGTTCGCCAGCTAGTTCGGGGCTACAAATCTTTCGTTTTAGCTTCAGTATTCGCAAGTTCGCTAGGCGATGCTAATTAATATTCAAAACGTTTGATGATACATTCGAGTTTAACTGCAAAATATGGATCAACAATTTGTAACAACAATTTGTAACAATTTGTATTGTCGCTGTAGAATACAGATTAATTTACAATGCTCTCTTCGACATGTTAACTCGTGACCCAATTCAGCATTCGTGTCGCTCAAATGCGCATCAAATTACTCCCTGAGTGATAACAAAATGTCAAGAAGTTAAAATCTTCGCAAAGAATAACTCCACCATTCAAGGATTTTCCCTTTAAAAAATGTGCCAAATCATATTTATATTCAGACAGATCAACTCTGAAAAAATTCCAAAGAGTTCAGTCTCCGCATAGGAGATATTACAAGGAAAATTGAGAGAGTGCGTACAAGAAAAATATTGTTGAAAGCAGTTGTTTACATTTCCTGATTCCGCAGTTAATCATTTGAGGCGTAAGAAAAAGAATTTTTAAGAATTGAAATATGTTGCAATGTGGAAATAGTTTGTGGTATTAAGATGCAAATTTAATAGACATGAATTACAGTAATAAAATTCTAAGTTTTGTAAGTATGTATGTATGACTTACCAGTCCTAAAGTTGACGACGAGGTCTATGAGGAATATTGTGTCGGAAAGGCAGTTGAAGGCTATCCACCGGGTGCTTAAATCGTCATTAAAAAAACTAATGGCGACCGGCAGAATAATTAGATTAGCTACTAGCAGAAGCAGCATACATAAGTCCCAATAAAATCTGAAAAAAGAAAAAAAATCTTGTGAATATCTGCGTATTGATTCATGAGCAAATGGTACAACTTCAGACGAACTAAATGTAATATGCAATCAATTACCAATTCTTTTTTCCTTCGACTGAAAATTTTAAAGTCTTTTTCGTTCATCCAATCATTATTGTAATAACTGCATGGACCCATATTTTCAGCACGCAATTATTTTCTAATGAAATAGCGATGAGCAGAAGCAGAGAGAAACATTTTGAAGCTTGAAATTCTAAGGGCTCTACTTTCCGTATGTACATTTGTGGGACAGAGGTAGGTTCTTATATCAAGTTAGCATTGCAATTAGACCAAAAGAAGAAGAAACTTTAATGAAGATGTGCGTTACTTGCAAAATATTTTTTAAAAGTTTCTATTAAGTATTTTTAAATGAATTTCAACAGATTTAATGGATTATAAAATCCACAATAAATTCTAAAGCTATAAAAACGCTCCAGAGAGCTGACGGCCGTATTAATAGCCATTAAAATAGTTGTAATCGTTATGTTTCCTGCATTTTTATCCACTTCCGAATTGAATTGAGCATTGGGATAAAAGAATTAAATATAATTTTATTTCGGTGATTCTTTAAATAATGTCTGAAAAATCACGCGGGCACATTCTCATCGCGCGCTTCATTCGCAAGTTTGAGCGCGCCCAAGGCGCGCGTCTGTGGGATCTCGTGCTTTGCGCTCACTTATGAAACCTCTCTCATACACATTATATGTATTTATTCTGTGAAATAGAACGTTCCCTTGATCAAGTATTTCAATTTAGAAATTAGGGTGTCGTTTATTATGTTTCTCATTTCACTTCGTATTTATCACATTTTTTGTTGTTAAATTGGGTTAAATTAACGTCTTATTTCAGAGCTCATTTGTGTTCATTTCGGATAGAAGAAATATGTTTGGAAACTGTGTTGCAATATTGTATCATTTTTTAAGGATGTTCTAGGTGTACCGTCAAGTTCAAAAGGGCCCATAGATTATTGCAAAAAATTTCAGAAAAAAAAGGTGCAGTTACAACTATTGATTTAAATATACTTATTTGTGTGTGTGTGTTCTTTCTTCCACTTTAGGCAAAAGTCATAATTTTTATTCAATTTCAATTTAAAAAAGCTGATTCTATTCCTTGAAATGTTCTTTACAATTCTATTCGTCATCAGTATTATTTAGCAAATTGTTTAGTTAAAAAAATCAATAACTAAAAATAGTTGTATGTATTATTTCTAAATAAAATAATTTCGAATGAAAACGTGATGATCGTTATTCTAAAGAACCTTTCAAGGAACAGAATGAGCTTTTGCAAATTAAAATTTGATGAATATTACGACTTTTGCCAATTTTATCAACCAAGTGAAAGATTAATTAATTTTTAAACTGGCTGTACTCCGAGAACAACCTTAAAAGCTTATAAACAATACGCGGAGAATGAAACAAATATTGGTTTATTTGCCGAACTTAAAGTTTAATTGTATTTTTTAGGAACGCAGGCATTATTTATACAATTGTTTTAAACTAACTTGATTTTTTACATTCAAAATTTTCTTCTTAAAGAACTGAAACATTTTTTAACGAATTTTTGAGATTTTTAAAATTCAAATCATTTTAGAAGCCAAATATTTTTCACACTCATAATAATTAATTTAGTTTTTAGGATCAAAGAATTATAGTAGTTGAATTTTGTTTTGCAACTTTTAAGTAATTAATTTCTAATGCTTAAACATTTTTAATAACATGTATCACATTATATTTTTGTCTAATTTAAACAATGTTATTCTGAAAAACGTTTAACACTTCAAAGTATAAAAATTAAAAGAATCCATATTTTATTTGTCATGTTTTACTCATATTTTCAAAAATTGTAATCTTTCGTCTTTAATACTTCAAAACTAACTACATATTCGTATGATTATGTCATTTTTAAATAATATACCAAAATATGATTTTGAAAGAACGTATTACCAAGAGTATTTTACTGCATGCTTAGAATAATGCAATTGATTATTCTTTTGAATTTACGTGCTTTGAAACGAACAGAATTTTTCTTCCGAATTTTTATTTTTTTCAATTCGATTTACATGTAAGCCTGAAATGCATTTCGCGAAGTATTGGACTGAGCTGAAAGTGTCTTTATTTTAATTTCAATTGAAATTAAAGTATTTCGGCAGAGAAAATAATAAACAACTCATGACACTATTGAAAATAAAAAATACAATTACTGAAGTTCGAGTGTAGGAAAGACATAAGATTGAAAGAACATTTCCGTTAAAAGAACTGTTTTAAATTCAAGGTGTCTCGTATTACGAAGAAATATAGTAGTTATTTCTTAAGAGGACATTTTCCTCCTCGTATCTTTTTAGCAACAATATTTCTTAACTCATCTGCGTCAAAGTCACGAGTTTTAATATTTCTCTGTTTTTTATCAATCACTAGAAGTGGAGCCTGGTCACATGCATCGTCATATGCTACTCGGAACGAATCTCTCGATTAACCTATGGATCGTCCGTATAAATAACAAGCAAGAGAAGGATAAAATAACGTACGCAATGAGCCTTTTTTTATTATTTCTTCTAATGTATAGAGTTTTTCAACCACGATGTGTCTATATGTGATAGGAAAGTGGGAAATGTTTCTAATTAGCAATCCGATTCAATAAGCGAATAATTGAATATTAGTATATAAGTAACAAGCGGATCCTGCTGCGACTATGCATTCTTGTTGAAGACAAAGAGTGAAAAATAGGTATATATGAAGTGGGAAAATATTAAAATTTTTGTTGTGGACCAAAATAATAACAAAAGGAACACAGACAGTAAAGGAGAAACACGCATTCTCGTCAGCAAAAAACGAATTGGAGCATAAAGTTGTAAACTCTGGCACACGTTTCATTATTTCTGCATTACGCACTGCAGCACGCACATGTGATACATGGAGCACACGAAGCTACATAATGCCCTCGACCAATGATATTAACGACCGTGTTTATTAGATGCTCAGTAGAATCCGAGTACTGAAACTTTATTAACGGAAATCTCATCGAAAGGGGCCGCGACATTGGTTGCAAAAATTTTACAAGATATATGCTTTGTTATGTTTAATGTGGACTTTCATAAGGGCCCTTTTCATATGAAGTTCCGCAAATTTTCATCTTAAATTTGTCTCCCTACAATTAAAAATTTTTTAATTCAAAAACAAGCAAGATTTCTACTCGTCTAGAATTTTTTACGTGACAATACAAATTTCACTTCATAGAAGGTTAATAAATATCTAAAAGTTAAAATCAATAATTAGGAGAATAATTACATATTTGTTTTTAATATATGTATTTAAATTAAAAACAATTGCGAATTAGGCGGCAAATCTCAAATGTAATCACGGCTTTCTTGTTTTCCACGGCAGTATAAACTAATATGAAAAAGTTGTTCCTTTTAAAACGCTCTGTAAAAGGTTCTTTCACCAATTTGCAAGATTTTCCACCGTTTTCGAAATACATTATAGATATGCATATTTATCAAAAAATTACTATTTTTGCTGTTCTTTTTTTTTAATACTTGTTAGGTATCATTCTTCACGAATTTTCAGTAATAATATTATTAGAAACAGACTATTTAATCTTTCATCACTTTACTTTTGCAAAATTTTCAGAAATTACTTTTTCTTTAAATAACGAAAAAAAACTTTTGCGAAATATCCAAAACTGATAATAGAACTTTTTTTAGATCTTTTAAAGAGGAACAACTATTCTTTGTAAACTGTTTTTCGCATATCGCGTATTCTTGGATGAAAATGAGCAATTTTGATTTTGAGAAAAATCACTGCCATTGAATTGGGGAAAACATTTTTTTTAAATTTGCGACAATTAAAAAAATCATGTTGAAAAATTTGCTGCTCCCGGTCTTAAAAGTTATCTAATGCTAAAGAGACCACACACACCAAATTTCATGCCCTTGTAACAATTCGAGTAACATTTAAGTGTACCGCTTGAACTTTTGTAGTAGAAATTGATTTAGGGGCATTCGATATTAAATGAGAAGCCCAAAGGTTGGCTTCTGGTCATAATTGATTATTACAATCTTCGGGAATCTAAATATTAGTACAAAATATTTGAAAAATTGTCAGAGAGATTCGCATTTTAAAATTTGGTTCAATTTTCTAAAGCAATATTTAACTCTGTTGTTCTTGATTCTACAAAAAATGTCCTCTTGGCAAAATTTATCAAAAAATCTTGAATTTCAAATTATAGAATCTACGTTTTATAAAGAAAATACTTTGTGTAGAAATTCTTCAAACAAAAGCATCAAGTAATCTTTGAATCTTTGAAATTTAGTTTTCCAACTGCGTGAGTGATCTGGAATACTGAAAAATACTTTCCTTTCTCTGAAATTACGAAAAATTATTTAAAATTTAACTTTTGTTAAATGGATTGAATAATCTTGTGCTCCCCTATGGGCATTTTTAACAAAAATGTATGCTCAATCACGTCTAATATTCTTTATACTTAAATACTACTTGAAGTTTTGCATAAATATATAATATTATAACTTAGACCTTTTTGAAAGAAACATTAACAACAATTAGAATATTCATGGCTACAGACTTTACTCTTAATTTTAACAAAAAACTTGTTGTGTCGCCTCTGGCAACGATTTTACTTATTCCTAGTATTACCCTGAAACTTGGAAAATGTAGTTTCATGCATCAATAAAAGTTTATAAAACCTGAATTTAGAAATTTTTAAAGCTTCTAAAGAATATTTTAGGGGAAATTAGGGACTTAAAATAGAAAAAATCAAGGTTACAGTTTTAATCGAGGAAATAACTGCCGGGCATTTCCCGGTTCGCTAAAGGCCTGAGGAAAACTGGGAATTTTTCTTCGGTCTAATGAAGGAAGGGAGGATAAACTCAATTCTTGGAAATAGTTCTATTGGTTCATTCTTTCATGCTACAATCCCCATTGGTGGACCTTCCGTTACCTTCATTTCTTGAACTCCACTTAATGCATGGACCATATAAATGATTTTCATACAAGTATATATTTTGGTTCTTCAAATTCAATTTTTAAATTTCTTGGAGACCACAGAGTTTAGGAATTTCAATAACCGAGGCTAATTCAAGCTACTCGTAGGTGTATCAAAATTTCGCTAGTCGCCAGAATTTTTGGCTACGAGTAGACACTGTCAGTTTTAACTTTGAACAATTGGGAAATGTTTTATACCAACAAAAAAGGCTAATAGTTAAAGCAAAAGTATTCTCATGCTAATAATAATAATTTTTGTAGAGAGAGATTAAATCTTTGTATTGATATTAAACAGTTTACAGCCAACTGGAGCGCTATGGCCAATCACAGGCATCGTAGAGAATACATATATAAGAACAACATAACCTGAAACTGTCAGCCCTGAAGAAGTGAACTGTAATGTTTACGAAACGTCGGCAAGACTCGTAGTTTCGCACACTATTGAAACCCGAAAAAGCTTTACATTTTTAATTTATTAATTTATTCTAGTATTAAAACTATCCACAATACAGGCTTCTTTATATTGATAATAAAAGCATCCATAAGGGTGAAATTGCGCTAGGTAATTTACGGATTGCCGCTGAAGCGGAGCTTCAGGCTAGTTTATAAATGTATACACATAAAAGTAGGTGGTAGGCCTGAATAGTGGGTTTCTACAATATGCCACTGCTACTATTTATTTGTCAGCATAATTATATTTTACTTATTGGTGTTACTACTCGGTTTGTTGAAATTACAATGCGGGTAGTACCGCCAACTAGCAAAATTGTTGTTTCAATCAATAAGAAAGCAGCGGCACATTTTACAAGCACAATAAGTTTTTTCTTAAGTGTATCTGAAAAAAGACAATAATTAAAAGTGAGACACCGTCTTAATATTATATCTAGGGACTCGACCGAAAGTTTCGTTCCATTTCGTTACTGACAATTAAAATAATTTTGATTCAATCGTTAATGTAATTTCCGATATTATCTCATTTCGTCCAAACCTAGAAATAGCAGTTCAAAGTTTAGTGAAAAATTATTTTTTTCTATCAATAACGAAATGGAACGAAACTTTCGGTCGGGTCCCTGATTATATCTTATAAGGCCATGCCAGAAGAAATTTAATCCTCCAATATTTAGCGATGGACATACTAATGTTAGTTCAATATTTACAACTATTAAATTTAATTACAAAAAAATATAAATGCAAAATAGTGGTTAAGGAACAGAAAAATATTCGTAAATGAATTCAAGGTTTCAATTAAGAAAAATGGCAAAACGCGGCATCCAAAACATGTTTTCCTGGTTGCGTCACGCTGCGTCGCGCGCGTCGTACCAAAATTCGTAAACCCTCTTTGATAAAAGCGGCGGAACATGTGGAACTGAGGATGATGAGCATGTAGAAAAGTAAAGATTCAGAGAAAAACGATTTCTGAAAGCACGGCTTTAATCAGTTTGGAGCAGCTCAACTCGGCAGCATTGGCCCACTTTTCAACCTAATAACGCGCTACATACAGGGCAACAGCTATACATTCTTTCCAAGAATTCTTCTGTTAGTTCAGTTCACGGTCTAGTCAAATTAGACGAAAAAAGCCGAAGTGCTGGATCTCGATGCTACTATCCATTTTGTTTTGCTTAAAACGTTTATGAGGGTGTCGGTGAGCAAATTAAAGCAAAATTAGAAACATTTTTTACACATTTCCGTGAATTCTTCCTTTCAAGTAGAGATATGATAAATATGCATAACAGATGATTTTTAGAGGATAAAATGTGGGCGTCCGCATGAAAAGGGCCCTTTTGACCTGTATGGAGTTACGTATAGGGGCATGTATCCGGATAAATTCCCGGCATTTTAGGCCCAAAATGAAATTTCTATGTTGAGAAACAAGTACCGGAAAATTTTTCAAGAAAAATCGTTTTTCGAGAAAAATGCATCTAAACTTGTCGAGTTCTATAAGCACACGTGTTATACTTTTTCTTTGAACATGAAATATACTTACTTCCGGTTACTTTCTAGATATGAGTATAGTCCCAATAGATTCTTTATGGGTCCCAGTATCATCCCCCACACCAACCCGAAAATAATAATTTTTACCTCAACTTAGAAAAACGTGAATATCTCCTAAACTATAGAACCGGCCATAAGGGCCCTTTTCATGTGGATTTCTGAAATTTCGCACGGATTTCGAACGGGTGCGGGTCCAATTTTGCAGAATGGCACTCGCTCCCGGTGAAATCCTGCGGTTGTCCTTATGACAAACCTTTAACTATATATATATATATATATATATATATATATATATCCGTCTTTGTGGTGTACCAGGAGTAAGAGTTAATTCTGGTCCAAGATGATGACATCCCCTTCAAAGAACTTCCCTTTGGAAGCCACAACCTTTTTCAAGCGATCCTCCCACTTTCGGTAAAACTCCTTAAAGTCACCTTACGGAATAGCTAACAGCAGCTTCGTTGCATTCTGCTTTATTTCCTTCTCGTCTTGAAATCGTTTTCCTTTTAGAGGATACTTCAATTTTGAAAACAGCCAGAAATCACTGGGAGCCGGTTCAGGACTGTATGGGGGCTGCCTGAGTTGTGCAGGGCCGTGTTTCACCAGAAATTGCTGAATAAACATGCGGCGATGAATGAGCAGGTGCGTTGTCATAATGAAGGACCAGATCGCCACTTTTCCACAAACCAGGACCAATATTTCCGAAACAATAGTTTTTGGAATCCCGAGGTCTTGCTCTATCTCTGTCACTGGTAAACAACGATGATCTTTATTTAACATTCGCACTTCCCGAATGATAACAATGGTTTTCCGAACATAAAAGGGCAAGTGTTTGGCAAAATTTAATGCACAGTCTTCGTTTGGTGCGTTCCGTCATCCTGAAATGCGACGCGCACGTGGTTAGACGTTTAGGCATCTGAGTACACTAGCCGACTAAAGATTCGCAGGTCCCTTTCACTCAATAAGGAATCTCACAGAAGTCCCCCCTAAATGATAAATACCTGTTTTTGACAATAGCAGAACTAAACACAAAGTAAGAGCACAAAGTCGGATACTTTCCGGACAGATCTCGTAATTTCGGTGCCCACAGATACTTCGTTCGCAAAAATTGTATTGATTTTGTGAAATTCAAGTTTCTTCGGATTGAAAAAAATTAAGTTAAAAATGATTTTTAATTTTTTTTTCTTCAAATTTTAGAGTAAGAGATTCTTTTCGTTATAAAATCATTAGAAAATGCAATTCCAGGCTCGACGCCTGATGATCAAATACCACTATGAATAGAAAATTCATGAACTTGAATGCTCTTTCCGACGAGCAGTTTCAAGAACTCGAAGCTTTTGTAATAACGTGCTCCCTCGTTGCAGAGGAAACTTTTCGAGCGGAAAGTATCAGTGCGTCTCGTTAAATTCTTGCGACAGAAATGTGACTTCTTACTGTAAAACTGCGACAGTATAGAACTACTCTACTCTACGATGCAAGCTCTAAGCCTGCGGGTGTTTCGCAAGTGAGCTTTCTGCTGCTTTCGAGTTTTAATCTTCTATAGGCCGTCGAAACTTTTAAGCTCTTGTCGATTTAAAAACGATTTTCATGAATCGTTCCTCGGAAAAATATATAAACTTTCTTCACACATGGTTGAATCGAAAGGTGCCCAAGCCCTCAGGCTTTTACTGTTCAAATCTTTTATCACTATTCTCACACTAGCACAACTTGGATCTATGTAATTTTTAATTTGTGCTTATTATTATTATACACTTGAAGTAAAAATGTTAAAAGTAAATACCTCAAGATTCTTTTTATTAGAAAATCGGATAAAACGCCTGCAGACACTTAACAACTGCATTCGAATCGATGCACTTGCAGATAAAAATGATATTTGGAATTTTCTTTATTTCTAAGAATTACAAAATATAAGCATATTGGAATAAAACAGGAAACATGTATGTAAATTGAAGAAGATTTTCCTGTATCAATTTTTCCGCATTTTACACTAGAGGAATGCTGAAGAAGATACTAGAATGCATGATAAATTGATATTTAATTAACTTCGGTTGAGTAACATGTGTGTATATCTTGACAAGTAAGATTATGTTAATTATCTACATTTTCTGTCTACAAGTGCATGAAAAAAGTTGCACAGGAATTTCGGGTAGTTTTTGATCAAGCCACTGTCAATCAACCGTCTTCTGAGTCTTGAGTTTCTTTTGTTTGATCGATGAACTCTCTAAATTAGATTTTGTGAGAAAGGTTCTTGACCGATCTATTTTTACGAGACAATTTTGACTGTATAAGAAAACAGGAAACCCTATACGTAACTCTATATCGACCATAAGGACCCTTATCATGCGGAAGCTCACAAATGATTTATTATATCATATTATTATCATAGGTATCAAATTGCAACTGTAAAAAGTGAACAACTTCACATTAAAAAGCTTCCAGTTTAAATCATTTGAATTTGAAACGTTTCGAATGTCATGAATCTGAATTGTGAACACTTTATAAATACAAAAATTTGAAATAAACTATTTTTAATATCATGATAATGTAGAAATTTTCAATTTGAAATAATTTAGAATGAACCAAAGAATGAAAGGCTTTCGAAATCAGATTAAACAATTTCAAACCTCGGGTGCGAATCTAGCAGTGCACATATAGTCAGATTGACCAACAAGCACTTTGGAAAGTAGATAAACCTGTAGCCTATTCTATAATTTTACGAAGGGGATGACCCTTCGATACTATACAATATTGGGCACCTTAGTCATTTTGAACTCAAAGATATTTCTCCTAATATAAAATTTTGGGTTCACTCTTACCCCGTGTGCACTCCGAGAATTAACTTTAAGGCATTTAACAATTCAACCATTTCATATTGATACATTTCAATTAAAAAATTTTGATTATCGTCAATTTCTAACTTACAGTCATTTATTTTCTTCTTATTGAGTACAGCCAAGTTAGTAATTGTGCATTAAAAATAAAAAAATAAAATAAAAGGCAATTCAATAAATATGAAAGAAAAAGAAGGAAATCTCCTAATATTCTTGTCTTTTTGTCGTCCTTCTTTATTTCTAGTCGAGTATTACTTTCCGGCAAAATATACCGAATTTAAATGTTCTCTTCCGGCATATTTTGCCGGATTTTAATTTTCTCGTCCGGCATATTCTCTCGTCAACATTATTGAATTCCAAAGAAATCTAAAGAATTCCAAAGCATTTATAATAAATTCTAAAAAAATGAAGGTTAAGTGCAACAAAAATGTAGAAATTCATTTCCGGCAAAAAATGCTACAGTATTAAATAAAAGGGTGAACTTTTTGACAAATGGCGATTATATTTCATCTTTATGTCGGTATCCCTCTCCCCCAAACACCAGGAAAGGGCGGCGAGTGTTAACGAACTCGCGCTTGAATTTTAAAGATTTCCAAAGAATTCAAGGTTAATTAAAAAAATTTTCAAAATTCATCACCTGCAAGATATTCCGGAATAGAAAATTGAAGATTAGGTTCTTCCCTCGCCGGAAGACATAAATATGCTAGAAGAGAAAATTTAAATCCGACAAAATATACAACGTTATTTCTATCTTTAAAAATGTTTTAAAAATTCACTATTATGCTAGAAGTGGAAAGTGTATGCGGTATTTCTTCGAAATGTTAGTTTACAAACAAACGTTTGTTTACTGAAATTTATAGCGTACGTGAGTGATATTTCAGGAGATTATCGTCCTGAATCGACAATCGCTTAAAAATTCATGAGAAGCGTCCCATTTACCACGAATGTTCGCAATTTTTATGTTTTTTTCGCAGGAAAATTTTCGAAGGACGTCTAGATCATCTAGAAAATGGAAATTTTTGCACGAACTCTGCTCGTTTACGTGAAATATCATATCGCGATCGTTTTGCATGTTAACGCCAATGTGCAGGTTCTGCTGAGTATATATTCATCCCTGAAGAGAACATATTAATCAAGTTGCTCCTTTTTACACAGTCAAAATGTGAAAATAATCATGAGAAAATAAAATACACTTTTTGTTCTTATCCGTCTCGAAATATTCGCAGACGACATGTTTCAAGTTAATTAAAAGCTTTCAATTCAATTAGAGAACTCATAAATTAAAATAAATTTAATTAAAGGACCTTTTAAACTTAATTTATAGTAGAGTAGAAAATTCTCTGTTTAAATACTCAAATATTAGATTTCACTTCAACGAGTCTTAATTAATATAAATAAAAACTGATCCTGACCTTCTTACGGCCGAACCGTTACTTCATAATGTATACAAAAATCGCATTTAAAAACTAACTTAACGATCCATGCAATAATGTTGGTAGTAAAGATAATAATGTTCGGCAGCGAAAAATATGCATCCCGCGTAATAAACTACAGTTGGCTTTTGTGGATTTTTATTTTTCTATTAGTAATTTATAATTTTTAATTTATTTTCTTATCACTCAGGAGCGATGTACTTTTATTATCGTGGAGCAGTCGTTGGGAGGATTGTAACAAAGCGTAACACTCTTTGCAAACTACATATCTCAAAATTGGATAATAAATCACAAATAGTAGAGATATTTTTCACTTATTTATTTTCTTTGAGGGGTGCAGCTAGTTGTGAAATGGGAGACTTTTTGGCCGAATTGTTTCAAATTTGGACTGAATGAGAAGAACAGTGATATCTAACTCTTCATGAAATTTAAAGGAGGTAGACCGCTTTCAAGGAAACATAATAGACATCAACGTTGGCAAGTTTTACACGTATCGCCTATATCACACCCGATTTAACAATCATTTTTTCAACGTTAACTATATAACGCTTCGGTAGACTTTAAAGAAAAAAAACTAGCAGACAAAGGAGGGTTATTAGTTAGATATTATAAAAAGTGATCAGAATTATTGTTTGTTTCGATTTGTAAATATAACCATGGAGATCATTACAGTTTAGCGAAATCTACGCCTGCATGAGCAGTGTATATGGATTTCATAGTATGATTGAGCCTGTGTGAGCGCTCATACGTGTCATACTGCTCTGAGTACAGACTTCATCAAGAGTTCGCCCGACACAACCCAAACTTTTCCCATTAATTTACTACCGTATATAATAATAATAATAATAATAAAATTTAATTTTGCTTTAAATTTTAAAATTTTAATTTTAATTTTGATTTAATTTAAAATAATTTACTAAATTACTACCGGAGACAAATTTTAACACCGAGGGCAGGGCGTGAAAATTAAGGTGTAAACACCTTACGGCTAATGGTGCGGCGCACCAAAAAGTGTCAAAATCTGTGGAAACATTTGAATGGCCACCTCATTTCAGAATTTCAAGATAAAAAATTTAAAAAGGTACTTTTGCAAAGTTTCCTGCAGAGTGAAATTTTAAAATTTTTATCTTGGAAATCTAAAATAAGGTGGACCTTTGAGGGTTTCCACAAATGTTAACACTTTTTGGTGCAACGCTCTATCAGCTTTGAATTATAATTTCAATTGATTCAAATTGCAACATTTCTAATTTTAGATTCATCTTAAGTACTTTAAGACCCAAAGAGCTTTTTCATCAGCGGGACGTAATTTGAACTTTTTTAATAATTTAGTCCTATTTGAGCAGTCCTTTTTGGGGACATAAATCCTGTAAGTAATTGAAGTGTGGTATCACATAACGAGGTAAGGGAGAAAATAGCAATTTTACAGGAGAGCAAAAAACATTCTGTAAAATCGAATTCACAATTCAAAAGAAAAAAAAAGAATATAATTCCGAGCTGATGGATTGATAAATCGAGGCGAAAAAAAGTTTGATTGCAAAGAACCTTCCAGTTTTGACAACATATAGTCCAAAGTTGACGATATCGGGATGACACTTTTCTTTTCCGGTGTCTGAGTCGACTTAGAACTAGTTTTTAAACTTTTACAAGAATAAAAATCGTTATTGATGTATGGGGGAAAAAAGTTTGATCGAAAAAATGTATTCAGTTCGGAGGAAATCGACTTTAAATGAGATGATTGTCGCAGTGTGACAGACGCTGTTTCACTTTCAGGTAATGAAAAACAATACCATTTTCGCACGTGTTATACTTTTTCCTTGAACATGAAATATACCCACTTCCGGTTTCTTTCGGAAAATGAGGGACCTTTTCATGCCAACACCTATACAGGTATATTATTCATATAAATTATCGAAGGGTTAACAACTCGTGAAGTCAGGTATACACCTTCGCTGAAGTCACTTCGTGAAGTCACTAAAATCACTTGAAGTCAGTGTACACTCCATCGGTCGAGTTGTGAACTCCTCGTAAATTATCAACTTTGAAGCTGAATTTAAATTTCAAAGATATAATAGAAATCTGAGACTGACACGTAAGCAAAGTTGCTTTCCTTCTAGTTGTGGCGTCAGATGATCGATTTTGCTCATCTTCAGTTTCGCCTTCTGCTCATTACCGTTCGGCTTCTAATGAGCATTTCCTTGAGGTTTGACACTTTGACTTGAAATTCGAAGATAGTAAGCCATCTTCTAGTAATTTGATCTTCTCATTACTTTGCAAAATGCTTTATCTTTTCGAATATTTTCGATGTATAATGATATTTTTACAAAATCTGGATCATCTGATACCTTTGATTCTCATAATCAAGACGATGGTCTTTTTACTTCTCGAATAAAACTCCACAAAAAGGCTTTGTTCATAAATCAGTCTGGGAAAAAATCCTTTAATAATTTTTGCACAAAAATGAAAGGGAAACTATTGATTTTGTTTTTGAGAGCAATTTCTGAAAAGGAAGCAAACTCTACGTAAATCATGTCAGCAGAGAAAGCTGCGACGGGGAATTCGTGTTAATAAGTTTTTTTAGGATCTAATGAAAGAGAAATTATTGATTTTGTTATGTAAGAGCAATTTGTAAAAAGGGAGCAAACTCTAAATCATATCAGCAAAGAAAGCTGAACGAGAAATTCGTTTCAATGGTCGCTTAAGGTTAACGACATAAGTCATCTGCATACATCCTTGTAGCGAAAAGAAAAAATTGAAAGCTCAACGACTCAGCATGCAAAGTCAGAGTCATAAACCAATGGTAACGACTTCAGTCGTAGGCCTTGACGAACGCACCATTTTTTTAATGGTTATATATGCAAATAATTCTACGGTTTTCCTTCGCGATCAATTGCTGCTATTTACAATCATAACATAAATCTAAATTCAAGTTATAATCAGTTGTACTATATTCAATATTCATATCATCAATATTGTATAGTACCAAAAAAAGCATGAAATTATATCATAAAGTAATATTACCTACATTTGAAAAGTTTGTAAAGAAAAATTTTTATTTGATAATTCGAAACTTCAGAACCATAATGTTTTTAAATAATTTGTACGACCTTACAGGAGAGGGTATTTGGGAATATATAGTTTCAATTCATTCATTAGAAGGTTTTATGAAAAAAGGTTTTGGATTACGTTGCTGCACTTCTGTTATTGGAATGCTTACGGCTGGATGAATCTCCATATATTATTTTAATGGTCACGGCTATAGTCCTCCAGCTTTTTAGGGCGAATAGCCAAAATATTGCAAACTTGATCGGTGGAGCTGGAAAAGGGAGAGGGATTCTGTACGTCCCGCCTGGGTTATTCTTCGGAGAAGCTACACGACTAGACACTTGGAATTTTAAAGCGCGAAATTAATGAGAATAAGCTCTCTTTTTCAGAAAATTAAGTTTTATTCAACGCTGACATACTTCAAAAGTAATTGCAGGTGATTTAGTTTGATGCGTATTATTTCGAAGGATTTTCAAGGAAATGAGCTAACTATACCATTTTCACTACCATATTGATCGTACAAGAGATGCCAATATAATGATTTTCAACAGCTTGCAATTCGACGGAAATACCAGCACCCAATTCCATGAAAGTGTTATTGGGTCTTGGAACTCGTACTGCAGCTGGAAACTGTACATTTGTATATGACAGTACCAAAGAGAAAAAAGGCTGTCCTTTTTAACTGTAGTTTTTAGAGGTCTAAACATTTCAAAGTAGAGTAATCGGTACAATGGCTGACTACCCCACCATTTTTAGACACCTCATTCAAATATTCTTATAATAAAAAATTTGTACAATCAAAGCTACTAATAACTATTGCAGGATGAAGTGCAGACAGTTCTGCAGCATTTCGGACAAGTAAGGTTACTGCAGTGTAGTGTGTTTAGACGCCAGAGTAAGTAAGACGGACGAGAGTGAGCGATGGTCGTGGGGTCTAAGGCATAAGCTTCAGACCCACTCCGTCTGATTGCGGCTTCGATTCCCGCCTTGCGCTTTGGAAGAGCCTGGGCGGCTCAGGCGGTGAACTCTAGCCTGACAAGGAAGTTGTTCATCTCCAGAAACTCGTGCCACCGGTGTACCTCTAGAGAATAAGGTTCTTTTATGTAACACAGGCATGCTTTACGCGTTTTCAGCGTCTTTTTAGTTCCAAAAGTAACCGTTCAGATAACAGGAGGAGCGAATGTGCATTTGCGCAGTACAATAATGAGTTCATAATACTCCTAGGGTTATTATAAGCTCATAATAATACTCCGAACATGCGCATTCGCTGTCGCCCGTGTGCGATTATGGCCGCATCAACCTAACCTCAATTGTGAGACGTGATAAACTTGTAAATCATACCTTTGTTATATAATGTATCTTGTGCACCAAGGAGGCAGACGTCTTTGTATCTTCACGTGTTATTGCAAACTCACGCTCAGACAAAAAGATTGTTTGCTCCTAGGTACACAAGTATCATGTCCTACCTCGAGGTCATCAGACCATGGTTTATCCGCAAAATGATTTCTCTCAAAAGAGAGTTGGACTAGACGCAAAATTCTTAAAATTTTACTTATTTATTATTTATTTACTTTTGACAGTAGTTGTTAAAAAAATTTTTTTAATAGTGCTTGCCAAAACGTTCTTGCCGGAACGTTGTTGTAAAGACATTTATATAATAAATTATCATATGACCAAAGATTTGAACTTGAAGTTATATTTAATTTCAAAGCTGGATTGCTTTATATACTAATAGATTTAATGCTTTCACGATGATTCATTATAATAAATTTAAAATTTGAAGCTTTTTCGGGTTTCAATCGTGTGCAAAACTACGAATCTTGCCGACGTTTCGTGAACATTGCAGTTCACTTCTTCAGAGCTAACCTGAAACTGAAGTTTCAGGTTATGTTGTTCTTATATATATTATCTACGATGCCTGTGATTGCACAGAGCGCCCTATGGTGGGGACTGGTCGAACTTGATTGGCCAATCAAGTCTTTTTTTGAAAAACCCGGGAGGACGGAAAGCCAAATCGGATTGGTATTATATCCATTGTCCCTACTGATGTTATTAGGGTGTTTTAAGGTTTCGATTGCTTTTCTATGTTTTCTTGGAAAAATATTGTACGTTTTTGCGATAACGGTTGTTTTGTCAAATAAAATGCCATGTCCTGTTTCGATATGATGCTCAGCTAGTGCTGATTGCGTGAAATGTTTTAGCCTGACTTTACTCTCATGTTCCTTTACACGTTGGCTCACCGCGCTCCCGGTTTCTCCAATATAGATTTTGCCACAAGAACAAGGGATTTTATATACTCTCGGATCACTGAGAGGTGCCTTTTTATCTTTCGAGTTGTTTAGAAGTTGTCCTATTTTTGCAGGTGGTTTAAATATGGTTTGGATGTTATGTTTGTTGAGAATTATTCCTATTTGTTCTGTGATACCTAAAATGTAGGGTAGCATGGTGGTCGTTTTTCTCAATCTTACTTTAGTAGGTTTTGTTGATTTTTTTTTTGAGTGTATTTTCTTATTGCTTTATCAGTTTGTTTGTTTGTGCAATCATTTTGTATTAGTATTTGTTTAACATTTTGTAATTCCTTTTGTAAGTTTTCTTTATCTGTCATGGAGACAGCTCTGTATACAAGGTAATTAATGACCGATTGCTTTTGAGATAGGTGGTGGTGGGAGGAGGCATGTAGGTATCTGTTTGTATGGGTGGGTTTTCTGTAAACTGCATGTCCTAATGTCTTATCAGATCTTTTGTAAAGTAGTACGTCCAAGAAAGGCAATTTTCCGTTTTTTCCGATTTTCATGGTGAACTGGATATTAGGGTGCAATTGATTGATGAAATCGAAGAACTTGTGTAGTTAATCTAGTCCATGTCTCCAGATGACAGAAGTGTCGTCCACGTAACGGCACCAAAATTCCGGTTTAAATTTAGATTTGTTAAAGCTTAAAGTTTCTAGATTTTCCATAAAGATGTTGGCTATTACAGGTGAGATTGGAGATCCCATTGCTTCTGCTGAGGTTTGTTCGTAGAATTGGTTATTGAGAGAGAAGTAGGTATTAGTGAGACAGTGTTCTATCAAAGGTGTGAGATTGGAGGGGAAGTTTGCAAAGGATGTAATAATATCGATTGTATCAGAGATTGGTACTTTCGCAAAGAGAGAAACTACGTCAAAACTTACTAGGATGTCTTGGGGTTGAACGTGAATCTGTTGTATCTTTCTGATGAAGTCAAAAGAGTTTTGGAAGTGTGTGATGGAGTTTCCTGTGAAAGGATTCAGTTCTTTGGCGAGAAAGCGTGCTACGTTGTAAGTTGGTGAGTTTATTGCGCTGATGATCGGTCTGAGTGGATTGTTTTTTTGTCGATTTTTGGGAGTCCGTAAAGTTTTAGAGAGATGGGATTAGTAGGTATTAATTTAGATATTGTTTCGCCGTCAAGTTTTGAGTCTCTTAGAAGGGTTTTTGTTTTGCTGCCTATTGTTTTTGTGGGGTCTTTTTAAAGTTTTTTTATATGTATCGTCAGTAGGAAGGTCCATGATTTTGTTGTTATAGTCTTCTTTATTCATTATTACTGTTGTGGTGCCTTTGTCTGCGAGTAATATTATGATGTCTTTATTCTGGTTGAGATCATTAATCACTGTTTTTTCTTGTTTTGTTAAGTTTGAGGAGGGAAGTTGGGCTTGGCGTAAGATGTTGGCCGTCCTACGCCGTACGTCATTCGCTTTTTTGGATAGAAGGGTATATATTGTGGATTTCAAATTACTGATGATTTCTTCTTTCAGGATTTTGGAGGAAGCTACTGCAAAATTATGTCCTTTAGATAAGGCTGAAATCATTTCATTACTGAGAGGATGGTCAGAGATGTTTTTTACTGTGTTCGTTAATGGTGCGTGCCTTACTGGAAGTAATTTGTCAAATTTTATTTTTTGTTTTTGAGTGGAAAGATCTTTAATCCGTTGGGATTGGTCAAAAGATATGCGCTCCAATGTAGACCAAATGTCAAATCTGAGAGTGTTTGATAGGAGAAGGTGAAGTTTTAATAGTTTTTTGAAGGTGGTGTGCAAGACAAATTTGATCTGTTGTATTCTTTTTTCAAGAGAAGCAAACTTGTTTTATGTAGAAGTGATTTGGATTTAGATGTTCCCAAATGGTTTTTTAACTGTAAGAATTTTGGGACGATGTTATTGTCCCTAAACCGTTTTAAGAAAGCTAAAGATGTTAGCAGCTTAGCTTGAGAAGACCTAAGCTCACTAAAAGTGTTAGTTTTAGTAAGAAAACTCTCCCCGTAGAGTTCTTTAATAATAGATTTAATGCTTTCACGAGGATTCATTATAATAAATTTAAAATTTAAGGATTTTTCGGGTTTCAATCGTGTGCAAAACTACGAATCTTGCCGACTCCCAAAAATCCACAAAAACAACATTCCACTCAGACCGATCGTTAGCGCAATAAACTCACCAACTTACAACCTAGCACGCTTTTTCGCCAAAAAACTGAATTCTTTCAGAGGAAACTCTATCACACACTTCCAAAACTCTTTTGACTTCATCAGAAAGATACTACAGATTCACATTCAATCCTAAGACACCCCAGTGAGTTTCGACGTAGTATCTCTCTTTACGGAGGTACCAATCTCTGATACAATCGATATTATTAAATCCTTTGCAAACTTCCCCTCCAATCTCACACCTTTGATAGAACTCTCTCTCACTAATACAAACTTCTCTTTCAATAACCAATTCTACGAACAAACCTCAGCAGCAGCAATGGGATCTCCAATCTCACCTGTAACAGCCAAAATCTTTATGGAAAATCTAGAAACCAAAATCTTTAACAAATCCAAACTTGAACCAGAATTTTTGTGCCGTTACGTTGACGACACTTTTGTCATCTGGAGACATGGACTAGATGAACTACACAAGTTCTTCGATTTCATCGATCAATTACACCCTAATATCCAGTTCACCATGGAAATCGAACAAAACGGAAAATTGCCTTTCTTGGACGTACTAGTTTACAAAAGATCTGATAATACATTAGGACATGAAGTTTACAGAAAACCCACCCATACAAACAGATACCTACATGCCTCCTCGCACCACCACCCCTCCCAAAAGCAATCGGTCATCAATTCCCTTGTATACAGAGCTGTCTCCATGACAGATAAAGAAAACTTATAAAAGGAATTACAAAATGTTAAACAAATCCTAATACAAAACGATCACATAAACAAACAAATTGATAAAGCAATAAGAAAATACACTAAAAAAACAATTCAACACAACCTACTAAAGAAAGAGAAAGAAAAACGACCACCATCCTACCCTACATTCAAGGTATCACAGAACAAATAGGAAGAATTCTCAGCAAACACAACATCCAAACCATATTTAAACCACCTGCGAAAATATGACAACTTCTAAACAACCCTAAAGATAAAAAGGCACCTCTCAGTGATCCGGGAGTATATAAAATCCCTTTTTCTTGTGGCAAAGTCTATATTGGAGAAACCGGGAGTGCGGTGAGCCAACGTGTAAAGGAACATGAGAGTAAAGTCAGGCTGAAGCATTTCACGCAATCAGTACTAGCTGAGCATCATATCGAAACAGGACACGGCATTTTATTTGACAAAACATCCGTCATAGCAAAAACGTACAATATTTTTCCAAGAAAGCATAGAGAAGCAATCTAAATCTTAAAACACCCTAATAACATCAATAGTGACAATGGATATAATACTAATCCGATTTGGCTTTCCGTCCTCCCCGATTTTTAAAAAAAGGCTTGATTGGCCTATCAAGTTCGACCAGTCCCCACCATGGGGCACTCTGGCCAATCACAGGAATCGTAGATAATATGTATAAGAACAATATAACCTGAAACTTCAGTTTCAGGTCAGCCCTGAAGAAGTGAACTGCAATGTTCACGAAACGTCGGCAAGATTCTTAGTTTTGCACACGATTGAAACCCAAAAAAGCTTTGAATTTTAAATTTATTATACTTTATATACTATTGAGTACTTAAAGCCGGTGTTCTTGGTGGTTCGGAAATCACCATAAACTGTAGGTCCCACTCCCACCATCGAGTAATTGTGTATGAGGGAGGGGTCAAAAGGAATAGGGGAGAGGTACAAGTAAAATGTAAAACCTTAGGGGACACATTAGGAACTGCCCAGTAAAACCAATGATTCTCAATGAGTAAGGAATTTGAGCGAAAAGTTGTTGAGGTTAGGATTATCCTCTTGCAGAAATTTTTGTTAATAGTTACAATAATTTGACATACAAATTCTGGATTTTAAGTGGACTTAGTGATTACAGATACGCGACAATAGTACTCCAACCTTAAAATTATTTACGTATATCAATAAATGAGTATTGAATTATTGTCATCGTACATTAAACTAAACCATAATGATCAGATTGACTTATGTCAGATTGACTTATGAATAATGATCAGAGATAATGTAAAAAAGAAACATTTTTGCCCTCATCTTATCATTGTATAATTTAGTGGCTAATGCCTGAGCTTTTAAAATCAATAATCTATATGCTGATATCGACAATGACCATATTTCACAAAATTTCATAGGCTTATGCTGAGTACTATGCCGTCACGACCAATCATTGTGTTTTTTGATATTATTAACCATTTCTTTAAATATAAATCATCTGATACTTTTAAACCTGAACTAACTTTGGCCATTTGAATCTTTAATTTATGTATTATCCAACTGTTAGTTTAGAACTTTTTTCCGCATATAGTGGTTTTATTATTATAAAAGTCGATATTAATTTAACACGATAATTCATTTAGTGTGCTCAAAATTTATCTTGGCCACTTCCATTTCAAATAAAGCAGAGAGGTTCAGCCCAAGGTGTGAGAAAGTTTTGGTATTTCGATATATGATTCTGTGGTGAAAATAAAGGAAAATATATTTCACAGTTTGATCGAAAATTTGTTTTTGATTTCTTATAGTCATTCGAAGATTACCTGCGAATTCTCATAAATTGACAGATTTTTTTTTTAATGAAATATTTTTCTGAACAGCCGAGGTATTCGGGATTTTCTTTCCTTATTCGACTTTTAATCATTTTAATTTTTTTGATAAATAGATGGTAATATATACTACATATTTCCTAAGTTTCATTCTTGGTGAACCAGTGCTACTAAACATTGGAAAAAATTATTTTTAAAAAATCGATTTTTTCTTTTCTTTTCTTCTCGAAAACAATGAAAGCCATGTATAAGAAAATCTTTAGACAAGAATTCACAGGTCTTGAAAACTTCTGCAAAAACTGCCTCTTGCTCTTTAATGATATCTCGCATCGTGTACGAGAAAAAATAAAAATTCAAACAAAATATTTTGCGGCCTCAAGTATAGTTAAGCCCCTATAAAACTGATGGGATGCCTTCCTTATATCAATAAAAACAATAAACAAAGATAGGGTGAACAAAGATGGGACCTAACGGTTTAATGCAGGCTAAAACATTTTTAAGACCGGGAAAATATGTTTCTTAAAATTATTTTTTGGCTTTGCTTTTTTTTATTTTTAAAATGCACTTTGTACAAAATATCTGTAATTTTTTTTAGATTTTGCAGGTAATATTTCAATGAATGTCAAAAATACAACAAAAAAAAAGAGTAGTCAAATGGTAATTCTTTTTAATGTAGAATGATATATCCAAATAAAAAATCATTATGACACCATGACTTAGACTCTTCTTAAAATTTTGCCTGATTTTAAATGGAATTGGTCAATTGTTTCATGAAATCTAATTCAGTTTAAAATCATTAATTCTTGAAAAAACAAAACTGATAAATAATACCTTAATTTCAAATACTCCAACCAAACATTTTTCAAATTGTTTGAGCCACAATTTGAAAATATACCATTTTTAACAATTTCATAATGATCTATAATTGTCAAATTTTAATTCTTGAAGATTCTCAATTAAAAATTGATAAAATTGTTGCCTTTGAAACGCATTTTGAAAGTCAATTTTACTTGGTCATATTTCAGAGATTGCAGAAGTGATTATAGAATTAAATATCCACAGGCAACAACATTCTAATTGATTTAGGTAAAATCTAAAATAAGTTTATAATTGAGAAAAGTTTACTATTCCTAATAAGGTTTGTGATTGTTGGGAGTTTGGCCTGACGCTATTTTTCCGCGCGGTCACTTTTCTTAGGGGTTCGAAACCTGTCGACCGCTAGTTAAAGGTAATGGTGTTGTTGTGGTGGCACGCTCAGTCGGATGGGCGGAATCCAGCTTTCTCTTGGATGTTCAGTTTCGACATATGTGTCGAGTACTCGAGGGCTTTTTGGAGACCAAGTTCAACGCACTCCATTATTTCAGTGATATTAATTACTGGTTGGAGTTCCGACCCTTGTCTGTCGTTCTAATTTTGACTCTCACGTAATCGAGTCCCCACTCACACATCTATATGTACTAATAGGTCGTCGAGATAATTTTTGTTCAAAAGGTAAAAAAAAAGTCCCCTGATTACGATTATATTGGTTAGTTTTTCGCAATCCTGGTCAGCTTTGTTTAACCAGTTAACTTGTAATGACGCATATATGCGCAGAAAAAATCCGTGACAAAACTGGTAATGACGCATATATGCGCACTTGGAATAACTGCCACAAAACTGACAATTCCATGACCTAACTGACAATTTCATAATTTTACAGGGCGGGGGAAAAACGTTTTCATTCCAAAATATATTATTGAATCAAGTTGATATTTGTATTATATATTTTTGATACCATTTTACGTTCATACCGCAAGTTTGAATTGATTAAGTTTAAATCCAAAAAAGATATGAGCTTTCGAAATAAGCAGGGGCCTAAGTTGAGGGGTACCGAGGGATCAAAAGGGCCTATCTGCACCGAGCCATCCATTGCGAGTCGTATATTCCTCGCCACGCATTCGCGACACGCGCCGAGCGTCAGATTTTCGCGGCATTCTCCGCCAATTTTACCGCTAGAGAAAAAACAAGATAACAAAAATGCTCGTTAGGGTTTCCTTTATGACACCCCGTTTGCACTTTTTCAAAATTTTGATTCGTATACTTATAAATTTGAGTAATTCTCGGAACACACCAAACACGCGATGACGCTTGTTATGACAGGAGCACCATAACAAAAAAAATCTGCCCGCTTCGCGGGCACATTCTCATGGCGCGCTTCGCGCGCCGCTCGCTTCGCTCGCAAGTTTCAGCGCGCCTAGGGCGCGCGACTGTTGGATCTCGCGCTTCGCGCTCGATCATATATTTATCTCGCGCTTCGCGCTCGATTATGTATTCACCTCGCGCTACGCGCTCGGGCGTATTTGCATCGCGCTTTACGCTAGGCTCCTCTAGATTTTTGAACTTCGTGTTCGACTTCGATGAAAAGAAAAAGTTTGTTTGCAAATATTATAAAATTATCAAAACCTCTACATATTAAGTGATTGTTAAATTTTCTTTTATTTTAGACTGAAAAGGAACTTTATTTACTCAAGGTTCTATCGACCTTAAGGAACGCATTCTCATCCAGACACTCGCGCTTCGCGCTCGATATTTGATTTGAAAATCATTTGAACCGTATGATAGAAACAAAAAAGTTGGAGCGCACTTACGGCGTGCGATTTGGTAAATACACTGAGCGCGCACTTTGTGCTTCGTGTTATATGTTCTTCATATACAAATTACTAAATTTGTATTTGATTTCAAATGAAAAGTAATGATATAATTGAGGCGACAAATTTTATTAGTTGACATTTTATTTTAGCTTGTGCCGTTTATCAAAAAAGTTAATTTTTTCATTTTGAATATATTCTTACCACAAAAATTGATTACGGGTGTGTAAGTCTTTTTTGAATGCACAATTTTTGTTCATTTATATGTTTTCGTACCTTGCATTGTTTTTTCAAAACTTTGATTTTTTTTACTGTCAATGTTATTTTCACGAATAAAACAAAAACCACGCATCCTATCGAAACATGAGTCACAATAAATTTGTACCTCTTCCATGGATGAACAAATTTTGTTTCGGTCATTTTTTCGTAGCTGGTAATATTTGTCTGAAAATTTGATTTTTCTATTTTCAATGCTGTTTTTTACGAATAAAACAAAAACTACGCGTCATATCAAAAAGTGAATGATAAGAAATTTGTAGATCTTTTTTAGGTGCACAATTTTGGTGAGATGATCTTTTCTGGTATCTTGCATAGTTTTACAGCAAAATGGCTTTTTTGATTTTTCATTAATTTTTTGTGCGATCAAAATTTGAATTTTTTATTTTTCGAAAAATTCAAAAAGTTGTCATGAAAATATTATAGGGTGTTCAGGAATCAACGTTTTTCTCCTCTTGACTTTTTTTCATATCGTGCGTTTTTCGGCTTAAAATGTTCATTTTCGTTTGTTTTTTGGAATTTTGAAAATGCTATAACTCCAGTAATTTTTTTTTTATCACGAAAAGTCATAAGAATATTTTGTTCGTCATTTTACGTACTACTAATAACCGTACATAGAATTTTCAAATCTTCCAAAAAAGTGGTCTCAAAAATTTTCAAAATGTGCTCACTTTTTGGATTTTCATCCAAAATAGCTGGTTAACGAACTCGTTCTCTATTTTTCGGCCATAAAAAAGTGTGCCAAAGCTCAATCAAATCTGATCATTTTTTCGAAAGTTATCGTGGCTACAGACAGACAGACAGACAGACAGACAGACAGACAGACTACAAACAGACAGACACCTTCGTAAAAATCGTTTTTTCTGACTCAGGAGGTCTCAAAACGTGGACATTTGATGAAAACCGACTATGTCAAATTTTACATAAAACCAATACCTTCTCATTAGAATGAGAATGTAAAAAATTTAAATTATCGACCGCAGGTTGCTTCCTTGAAGCCTACGGTAACATCCCGACACACTGAGATGATTCAAATATCATCACCGAATGCTAGAACCTCGGAAAACATGCAAAAACCACGTTTTCCCATAAGACTCAATAAGCAGTTAGGCCCTTTTGATCCCTCGATACCCCTCGACTTAGGCCCGTGGCGCATTTTGCCTTCGTTTTTCAAGTTGAAAAATTTTTTTTGAATTTTTTGCATTATATCTCGTTGTGAGGGATTTGTTCAAAGAATCAAATGCAAAAACCTCAATTTCGAAAAAAATGTTAGTTAGGCCCTTTTGATCCCTCGGCCTTCATTTACTAACAAAAAAGTATATAACATCATTTTTAACATTGCTGAGCAAACATAAAACTTGTTTACCTCTTGCAATTTTCACGTAGGATAAATCGTTTTCAATTGACAGCGTTACAAACAAATGATTTTTTAACAAAATTGACATATTTGCACAATTTTATCTCAGAATGTATTGCGCAAGAAAAATTTAAAATTAGTAGACTCACCTACAAGTCATAATTTTCAAGTTATTCGTGATAACCTTTTTTATAACGTTAATTTTACTGTGCACAGTATAATTATTTATGTTAGCATTTTCAATTCCTGCTTCTTATTGTTTATAACTATTGTTTTTAACAAAAGCCCTCAATTAAGTAAATCGATTTGTTTATTTTTATTTCAATCTTTGGAACAAAATAAAACTTTTCACTTTCGTCATATTTTATCTTACGAGGGGCCATGATTTATAAAAAATTGATGTTATAAAAAAAAGTTATCGCTAATAACTTGAAAATTGTGGCTTGCAGGGAAGCCTGTATACCATTGAGCTATTTCCCTTTCAGGGTAGGCGTGACACTACCCGATTCGGGTAGTGTTTGTAGGTGGATAGTTTTCTTGTAGTTATAAATAACTACAAGTGTGGGCTCACCACACCCACGATGTGCCAAACAGCACTCAGTATTCTTGAATGGTCACCCATCCAAGTACTAACCGCGTCCAACGCTGCTTAACTTCAGTGATCTGACGAGAACTGGGTTTTTCAGCGTGGTATGGCCGTTGGCGTGGGTTTATAAAAAACAGATTGTTTATAAGGTCGTGAAAAAACAATGGCTCCTCGTACGAGAAAATATATCAAAAGCGAAAATTTTCATTTTGTGCCAAAGATTAATATGAAAATTTGAACGAAAATCTATTTTATTAATTCTGGGTTTTTGATAATAATAATAGTTATAAACAATAACAAGGAAGTATAGAAAATGCTAATCAAGATAATCATACTGTTTAAGGTGAAATTAACGTTATGAAAAAAGGTTATCGCTAATAACTTGAAAATTATGACTTGTAGGGGCGTAAATTTATAAAAAAATACATTGTTTATAAGGCCACAAATAAACAATGGATCGTCGTTCGAGAAAATATGACGTGAGTGAAAAGTTTTATTTTGTGCCATAGAATAATATTGAAATTTTAAAACTCGATTTTTTTAATTCTGGATTTTTGTTAATAGCAATAGTTATAAGCAATGAGAAGAAATTATGGAAAATACTAACCAAGATAATCATACTGTTTAAGGTACAATAAACCTTATACAAAAAGGTTATCACCAATAACTTGAAAATTATGACTTGTAGGGGCGCGTACACGTATAAAAAATACATTGTTTATAACGTCCTGTGTAAACAATGCATTTATTATTATCATTTTTTTATTTATTATTAATTTGAATAAATAATTATTCATCTATTGAACAATCATCATTATTATTGATTTTGCGCGAAATTCGTGAGTTCGTGTTGGACCTATGTATGCTTATAAAAATTGTGTATATGACCCAAATATTGATCAGACGTAATTATGCGGAAATTTTTTCCGATTTATTATTATCACTTGTATGATTTATTATTATCAATAAATAATTATTTATCTATTAAGCAATTAGTATTAATTTTTTCCGCAATTTTTAGTGATTGTAATATTCAATTTTTCTTTCCAACATCAACTGACGCACATATGAAGCAATTTTCGCTAAGCTTATCCAATTTACACTTACTATCATTAAGTACATGGAGAAATGATCACTATTGAAATAACTGTGGTGTCATCGTGATCCTGGACCATCACGTAACTGTTAAAAGAGTACAATACGTACTTGGCAGGGTACTACGAATGGTATGACAATTTACTATTGTCTTGGTACTTTGTCCAATAATTGAAAGATGCTCAACGATTACGATAACAATATAGTTGTACAATGAATAATAATGATGATTGTTCAATAGATAAATAATTATTTATTTACAATAATAATAAATCATAAAAATGATAATAATAAATTCGAAAAACTTGTCCCATAATTAAGTGTACGTCGTGATTGTCGACGATTTTTGAATGGTCGTCTCACCTTTCCCAACATCTGCTCAATATTTGGGCTATATACACAATTTTTATAAACATACATAGGTTCAACATGAACTCATGAATCTCGAAAAATATGTACTTTGTAGAGCTCAAACTCAATGATAATATATTTACAAAATTCTGAAAAAACTAGGTTTCGTTCTTTGTATTATGTCCTAAAACTCAGTCAAGCTTCATTCCTTGATATCTTTTTCTAGAAAAGTTATGATTATTTGAGTAAAGAGGGCTGAAAAATACGTATATTTTACATTTGAAATTTTAACAGCTCGGGGGCACGTATTAATATGAAACGATCTTTCTTACATTTTGCACCAATTTTGGCTATTTATGTTGAAAGTTTTTAGGGGGGGGGGGTGAAAAATGCTCATATCGCCAAAATAACGGACACCCTATTAAATAGTGATACTATAAGTTGTCCAATTTGTTTCTTTCTATAATTAAGAACAGATTAGGCTCTCAATATTAACCAATAATTTCTAAAATATCCTTAATATTTAGTTAGCAACAAAGCTAATTTTTTGCCTAAAAATGAATAAAACCTAATTTCATATATAAATGAATAATGTGTCATTCTATTGATACGTGTACAGAAACTTAACTATAAGATTGCATATATGTTTTGCACATCGGTGTTTTGAAATATACATGTTCTACTTAAAATCGATTAGATAATGGAATACTCAGCAAAATATGGCTATCACCAAGAGAGTAGATGCTTTATCAAAATCTGTGGACAAATTGTAATGGTTACCAAATGTGTACGGAATAATATGTGTACATGAGTGCACCTGCGGTTACATCGATTAGCATGGATCACCGTGAAAGTACACGTATACAGAAACACACAAATAGGGACTATACACTACACAATTGTGCATTAAACAATGCAGTCAGGTCGACTATTGTCTATCAGAGGATGCTGACATGACCAGAAGCAAGTTTATCCATTTTATGGACCCCAATGATACTATGCACATACACGTTATACTTTTGTATTTTCATACGGTATTAATATGCGACATGTTCTTCTATCTGTTAGCCTTATTCCTTTGTCCAGTTTTATTTGAATACCCTTTTTAAAATTTGAATAAAGGATTAAATTGAAATCAGTCATTTATATTCCTCATTCAAAAACAAAAAGTCGTCCTAGCAAATATCTATCCAAAAAGATGTCCACTTTAACACCCAGCGATTTCCACATTTTCTTTGTCTAATAACTGTCATCACTAACTTACTTGTCCCAATCTACAAACTTAATATGAAAAATTGCTAAATAATATTAACAGCATTTTTTATATATAAGATTCAGTTATCAGTTATATTGTTATAAAGGGTGTTTTTTTTTAACTTGAGACAACGAAATATCTCAAAAAATACGCATCCTACGGAAAAAATGTCTGTAATAAAAACTTTTTATTTTCGAGGGGGAAAAAAGATTCCTAAAATTTACCTTACCCCCACCCCCACAGGAGGCAGGGGTGGGGGTAACTTTGTAATTTCAAATGGCAACCCCAATTTTTTATCACAGATTCAGATTCTCCTTTACGAAATACGTAAGTTTTATTCGGAAAATTTGTTTCGATTCGCGATAGATGGCGCTGCAATTGCGAAAAATGAAATTGTTGACACTACTTTTAGCTCTACCCAGGAATAACGACGCAGTCTATTCCCTTCGGGGTGCTTAATTTCGGTGAGTCCCCTTGCCTCTTACCATCCATCGGGGTGCTTGATTTCGGTGAGTCCCCTTGCCTCTCACCACAGGGATGCTTGATTTCGATTAATTATTTTACAATAAGTGCTCAAAATGGTGTCCTCGCACTTCGATGCACTTCTTAATCCGAGCTTTGAAAGATTCCACACAACTGCGAATTGTGTCTGGTGATATTTGTGCACAAGCAGACCTGATTCGCTCGATCATGTTATCACGAGTTGTGGGCACCTCTTGATACACGCGATTCTTTAGATAACCCCACAAATAGAAATCCGGCGCCGTAAGATCTGGCGATCTGACAGGCCAATTGACTGGACCTCCTCTACCGATCCATCGTCCATTGAATTCGCGATTGAGTACTTCCCTCGCGATTGCCGCATAATGTGCTGGACAACCGTCATGTTGAAACCACATGTTGTGTCGCACTTCCAAGCTTAGGTCTTCCAGCAATATTGGAAGTTGATTTTCTAAAAACTTACGATATTTTTCACTGTTCAAATTTCCATCAATAAAATACGGACCGATAAGTTGATCTCCAATTATTCCACACCAAACGTTCACGGACCATGGACGCTGATGCTCAACTTCACGCAACCAATGTGGATTTTCTACACTCCAATAATGCATGTTGTGCCGATTAACGTTACCATGATTTGTGAAAGACGACTCGTCTGTGAAGAGTACTAGAAAAAATAAATTCGGGTTTCCTTGTATCTGCTGAACCGCCCATTGACAAAATGTCACTCGGTTCTGAAAATCATTGCCATGAAGTTCTTGATGCAGTGAAATATGATACGGATGATAATTATTACGTTTTAATACCTTCCAAACACTGGATAGAGATATTCCGGAATCGCGGTTTAGTTGTCGAGTACTAACATGAGGGTCATGAGTGACTGCAGCTAAAATTGCAATTTCATTATCAACTCCAGTAACTGTTACTTGACGCTTCCTTTTTTTCGGTTGTACACTTCCGTCAGTGATGAAGTTTCGGACAACCCGGTAAAAAGAAGCGCGTGAAGGAACACTTTCTGGAAAGCGTTGAGCATAAAGCGTGAGAGCATCATTGATATTCCTGCCACTTTCTCCATAAATGAGAATCATTTCAATCTTATGTTGCTGAGATAGAATTTCCATTGTAAAAGTAATGAAGTAAGGTAATGAGGAAATACAACGACACCCAAACCAACTCAAACGAACGTGACCAACAACAATAACCCAAACGAAAGCAACCAACACACCCAAATCAAATGAACACAATCAATCTTCCTAATGAATAAACGTTAAGCACGGACAGACGCGGTTATCGCTCGGCCGGAATGACGTCGAGGATTGTAGACAGTGGAGACTCGATGATATGTAATGTCTACATCCAAAATCGACTGTCGTCAACCAACTGCATTCGGGAATGGTTTTCGACAGTTTTATCACTTTAATAGAGGAGGAAGTAAATATAAGTAAATGTGAATATTGTAAATAGTAGATAAGTATTAGGTATTAGCCGCGGAGGCAGAGTTTTTTTAATGCGAGGCAAAGCGAGAGAGTAGGGACATGCGTGCGATGCGAGGCGAAGCGAGGAAGGCAAGGCGATAAGAGCGAGCGGCGTTAGAGATAAGGTGTGGAAGGATGTTAGTTTTAAGGGTTAGTTTTAAGAAAATTCTGTAAAAAAATGGAAGTGTAAGAAAGTCAATTTTCTAAGGCCAGCAGGTTGAAAAATAAACGTTTATCTATAATGCGAACTGAAATTTGTAATTTTATACTTACAAATATTTCAGTACGCTTGGAAAGTCAATATATATAATTTAAAAGAAGGTTGAACCACCACCGCAAAGGTCCCACTGGGAGCAACTGCAATTTATGAAAATGACACCGGCTCCCAGTAAAACCGCGGTAAATCACACCTATGGCCTTGACGGTGTAAGATGTATAATCGCGGAACGGACGAATTGATATGCAAGCTCATATGTACATGCATGATTTTACGCGTGGTGATATTAGGGGTCGTAAGCTCGTTCTCAGTCCATTAAACCACCCCAAGCGTTTAGAATAAAACCGGGACGGCAAGCATGTTAATCGCAGATACCTTGTTCAACCCCAACAGATTTGAAGACCAAATCTGTCGAAGATTTGGTTTTAAGGCACACCAAGGTATTTTAGGTATTTCAGGTATAGATAGTTCACATTTTAGGTATAGGTATTTTAGGTACAGGTCTCTCTAGTGTCAAGATGTCTGATAACACTTATATCCACAAGCTCAGGGTCCTTGGGAACGCCAGTAATCTTTCCTTTCTTCAGATAAATTTTGGCACACTTGTCCAAGCCAAAGTCCATCCCAATCTCTCTTGTGTACTTCTTGACGATATTTAAAGCAAGTTGAAGTTTGCTTGCACCAGAAGCATAGATCTGCAGGTCTTCCATATAAAATACATGAGTGACCTTATGCTCGCGATGATTAGTGTCTCCGCAGAGGTATCCAGGAGAATTGCGTAGTGCGAGAGATAGAGGCAGAAGTGTGATGCAAAAAAGGAAAGGGCTCATGGTATCGCCCTGAAAGACGTCCCGGTGGAAGGTAACGTTGTTCGTTGTCACATGATAATTTCCAGATGAGATAGTAAATTTAGTATTCCAAAGGAGCATCAATCTCTCTATGCATCTCAATATCTGTGGATGAACCTTCAAGCTTTCCAGCAGACAGAAGATAAGTCTATGAGAGGTTAAATCAAAAGTTCTCCGGTAGTCAATACAGGCCATTGACAGGATGCGCTGATAAACTGCTGCGACTTTGCAGACACACCTGTCAATTAGCAGGTTCTCTCAGCAGCCTGCTATACCTTTTTTCGAGCCACGTTGTTCGTACATCTCACTCTACACAGGCTTAATTCTGTGAACAATCCTATTGTTCAGTATTGCTGTAAAGATCTTACACAGCGTGTTCAAACAAGTTATTGGCCTATCGTTCTCTGGGTTAGATAAGTCGCCTTTTTTCGGCAGGAGTATAGTGCGTCCTAACACCACCCACTGCGCAATAGGCGTTTCCGACTCCACATATGATGTGAATATGCGGGCTAAATCTTGGTGTGTAGAAGTAACCTTCTTCCACCAGAAGTTCTTGATACCATCTGGTCAGGCACTGGAAAAGTTCTTCGTGCCCCTAAGTGATTTTTTCACCTCTTCGATAGTGATTTATGGACATTCCTCCTCAGATGTTATGAGGTTGTCGCAAAACTCCCTGAAGCGGATGATATTACAAGTATTTTCTTTCAATTTGAATGACTTTGGAATCCTGTATATCTCTCTGGCTCTCTCCAAAACGTCTTTAACTTGTTGTGCTTAGGTGGATTTTTGACAGAAACAGGGATATCCTTGAAGAGGTGCAATGGGTCAGCGAGAAACTATTAATACTCTCTGACCCATCCCTCCCTCTTCTGTATTCTCCTCCTTGCGTCAGGTAAATTAGTGTAACCATATTCAGCAGAAACCCTTGGTACCGGGACCCTCTATCCGCAACCCGAGGACGCGTCCGGTGGCTTTGCCATAGGCCCTTCGGTCCGACTCTAAAGGAATCAAATCCGAAACAGAAAAAAAATAATAATGATAAAATATTATTGATTTTTTAAGTTTTAATCACCTCATTTTTTGTTACTTGGTGAACAAAAATTTCATTTTTTTTTAGATTGAAAAAAAAATCTAGAACTAGTTATTGACTCAAAAGCGTTGAAAATGCAATAAATCGTTTAATTTGGAAAAGAATCGTAAATGCTCCATAGAGGTGATGTAACATAATTGTATAAACAATATGCACGCTAGAAATTTCATTTTGTTAATCCTATTGTAAGGAGCTCGAGCTCGAGTTAGAGCTCGTTGCTCAGCGGGGCGATGTGATGTGCAAGAGGAGGCTACTGTATTATGTTGCGTTGGTACGTTTAAATTAAATCCCCAATCAAACCAGCCGATACTAAAACTTTTTATGCAATTCTCTTTACAATTGTTTGATAATTTAATAACGTATCCTACTGCGTAGATATCTTAGCACCTATTAGACTGGAAAATGCCTAAAAAATTCAAATTTCTGTTCAAGGTACGTACTCTGAACAAGAAAAAGAAATTTCCCAAACGAGATAAAACTTTTGTTTGCAACAACATTTTTTAAACGGCCTTTTTGGACAACTATGTATGGAGTCTACTTGTCAATATGAAACATGCGTTTTTCTGTTTTTTAGTTAGATAAATTTGTAACCATTTCCATACTTTTTTCAACAAAAAATTGTTTGCAATCGAATATGTATCAAAGTAGCTTCTCAGATATTATAAATTCCAGAAAATTCTTCAACCTTAAAATTTAACGTTCAAAAACGTACCGTTTCAAAACTTAAAATAACGTTTTTTGATGTCGCGAATGTAAAAGTATATACAGTTTTACCATTAATAGTTTTCTGGTTGCTATGATATCCGTTAAACATAACTATTCGGGAAACAAAACTTTCCAAAGGCACGGTGCTGACTATTATAACAGATCTCAAGAGATTGCTCAGAGTCTGGTAGTAGTAGCAGTAGTATACCATTAAGCCATTTCCCTTTCGGGGTAGGCGTGACACTACTCGATTCGGGTAGTGTTTCTAGGTTGATAACTTGTAGTTAATAACTACAAGTGTGGGCTCACCACACCCACGATGTGCCAACAGCACTCAGTTTTCTCGAATGGTCACCCATCCAAGTGCTAACCGCGCCCAACGCTGCTTAACTTCAGTGATCTGACGAGAACTGGTTTTTTCAGCGTGGAATGGCTGTTGGTGATTTGAAAATAAACAAAAAATTGGGGGACATGGTAGAACTGTAGAAATTGATAAAAGTATACATTATTTATACTATGCAAATTGATTTCTGATTGCTAATTTTCAATTTATGAACTTTAATAATACAATTCAAAACTATGTTAAACTTTTACCTAATAATTTACAATTAATTTGACAAGACAGAGAGGTTGTTTAAAGTATTGTCAAGAGTTCGTAAATAATCAGTAGCATTAACTAACAATTAAAATCGTATGAAAATTTCCCTAACCCAAGAATATCTGTTAGAATATACAAGTTCATCTGACGAAAATGATAAAATATAGTAAATTATTCAGGTGCACTAAGCTTTCATTCTGTTCGCAAATTTTCAAATAATTTCATGATATTTCAGAATAATTAGGAGGATAGTAAAAATGTTCAGAACTATGCAAGCATTATTTAAGTGTTTATATGAGGTCTGTAGAAAGTGTTAATTTTTTACAAAGTACTTCAAATTCATGTGTATGATATTATTTTTCGAAATGTCTACTATTATGGAATTTTCAGTAATTTTTCATTTTCAGCTCGATCAGCGTTAGTATTACGGAAATGTTAGTCTTATGAAAAATTCCAAAATACTAGACAGTGCCATCATTTTATCCTATTAATTATTCACTTGACGCATTTTAAATTAATTTTAAGTTTCATTTTCGTTTGAAAAAATAGTGTAAAAATATTTTTCTTCATAAATAATTGAAGTTTTGATTAGATTGGAAAATAAAACAAGATATGGGAATAAGTGTGAAGGTAAACTTATTTGTCTTGAAGATTCCTACAAAATTTCGCTAATGAGTTTCTTCACTCTCTTTAGACTCGCAGACACGCAAGATGATGTTTTATTTACACAATTTAAACTAGAACAATTTATTTATATTACAAAATCATCTCTTGTTGGAACAAAATTTGTCTTGCCCGTTTCAATGGAAATAGGTAAATAGGTACTTATTGTTAGTTTTAATTAAATTTAAGACCCGGAGTTAAAGAATATGAAGAACATTTAATATCTAATAATTTTTTCTGAAGGAAGTGAAATGTCAGAGACAATTTAGATTTATACACTGTCCTGGAATAATAAATAAAAGGAAAGAGAAGCGTGTTTAAACATCTTCAATGAATTTCTGGCAGCAAAGTTCGTAAGTTAAAACCTAATAAGCCCCTTACTCCATGAGGATCAGTTGAGCACTTTCCTCCACAGAAAGAGTAGAAATATATATGTTTCCCCTAAGACTTTGAAGAGGAAGTAAAAGATGAAAACAATAAAATGTTTTAACTTGAAATTTTAGCGAGAGGAAGAGAGAATAAGACTGCGCAGTGGGCGAGGGCCACAGTCGAGACCATGCTATTGCTCAAAGAGTTAACGCTGCAAAGGATAGGGATTAAGTAATTAACTCATCTTAATTACATCCCTGTTAGATTCATTTTCACTCGTACGAGGGCCACTCCATGCCTGGGCGTTAATTGCCATTCAGAAAAACCCCAGCAATATATCACCATATCTCTTACGAGTAATTAGTTGAGACGGTTACTTTTTCTTCACTTACATCGCGCTTAGAAAATTTACTCACGTGATAAGCACGTTAATCAGCTTCAGTGAGCAGAATAATCTAAAAACATTCAGAAACCAAGAATAATGCTTATTGAGAATCCGACTTAAAATATTAGATTAAAATTCGTGGTTCGTGACGAAATGAAATTTATTCGAAAGTTGACTAATTCGATTTGAAATCGGATATAATTTTAGAAAAAGGCAAACTGAGGCCGTGAAACTGGATTGTTGTTGTGGTATATTGTTTTGTTTAACAAAATAAAAAACATGTTTTTTGGTTATAGTCAAAATACATTTAACCTTTATTGTTAGTTTTTTATGAGAAAAATTCTGATCTTTCAAAAAGTGGGTAACAACTTTTAAATGTTTTCAAAAGTAACACAATGCTTTCCTGAAAGCAAAAATTCTAGTTCCTGACTGAAATTCCTAGGATTTTCATGAAGTCTTGGAGAATTGCTTAGCGGATGATTTCTGATACTCACAAAGACCCTGAATGAGAATTTCTCGAATGTGGACTCACCTGAAACAGCAAAGAAAAAATTTTGTTAGTCAAAAAAATTTAACGTCATTATATAATAAATAATTCACCTGCTTTCCATCAGGCGTATAGGGATTCCGTTTTAAATTTTTTTCACAGTAATCTAGTTGCACAGAACTTGTACAGAACAGAGAAGATTGTAAAAAAAACTATAAAGAACATTTTTAAAAAAGTACATTCATAATTTTTATGGATTTCTCTGTCCATGGTAAAAAGATTAAAAAATTAAAGAGAAAAAATTAAATGCTTCTTTTACAAGGAAGCAATAAAACAAGAAGGAAGATCTTTAAAAACTGTTTGCTGCATTATTATATAGTTTTCTTTCAGGACAAGGAAAATTAGAAAGCCTTGGTAAACAGTGACATTGACTTTTATTGGCTCCTCGTGCCTGAGGTTCATATTACCAGTTTCGCAACATTCATTGATATTTATTCTTGACCGTGAATAAAAGCACAGATGTCACTTTCGCAAGGCATTCAATCGTCGACGCTTAATAGCGAAAGTCGCTTAATCGGATCAAGCGAAATTATGAGAATAATAGCAGAAGTATGTTACGACAGCTTGCCACAAACTTGAGACAACTTTAGACATCGCTGTGACTCAATTTATTATTTCCTTTAGAAGATTATCTATAGAAAAAATGAAAACAAAAACTATTGTGAAATGTAGAGATAAAATGTGGGTCTCCGCATGAAAAGGGTCCTTATGGCCGGTCCTAGTTTAGGTGATATTCGTGTTTTTCAAAAATGCCCCGCCGGCGACTCGTTTTTCGACCTAAAAAGTTCGTCTCGGGTTAAAATTCCAGAAATTAATGTGGCCTCTTGACCCTATACGTGACACCATAATGACCATAAGGGCAACTTATTGTTGCGGGTAATTTTGAAGTGGTTAATGTTGAATTTTTGGCGTCAAAGCAGAAGAAGACACGTCCATAATAATAATGGCCGAGGCTAAAAGCACGGACGTAGTGTAATGGAAAAGACGAACTGGAAAAGGCATCCAAACCGCAGTGCCCGCATTTAAAAACCCAAAACCCAAAACCCACAAACCCGATTCAATCCGCGAGACCAAATTTAACTTAAATGCTTGAACCGCTTCGTTGTAAATGTAAGATCGAACGAAATGATAAAGCCTCTTCAGGCCTATTTAGAGGTAAAAAATTTTTCGAAGAAAGAAGCTACTTATTATTATTTTTTTTTAATTTTAAGGTTAAGTGCGAGTTTGCGGGTTTAATGCGGATTCGCAAGCTAATTGAGGGTTCGCGGGTCAGCCCACATAAGCCCGACCCGACCCGCGCGGTTATTTTTTTGTTTTTGTTTTTTCACCCCTCTAAAATATACGCAACAGTCTGCCAGAACCTCGGATACAAATATAGCAGTGCGATTCGAAACAAAATTTGGCCCTTCCTTTTCCGGGAGGCTGAAAATTTTCCTGTGGGTGGCCAAATAATTTCCAGATAGTTTGAAAACCAAAAATTATCTCAGTTCGCACAACGCGATCAAAGGTCAAAATCACGAAAAATTTTATTTATCTCGTTATTTTCAAGCGAATAGTTTTTTCCCCGATACGCCTGAACAGAAAAGGTATTTACTATGATGATATAAGTGCCTATGCAGTATCAAATAAGATGACCTTATACAAAATTATCTCATGTTCGGTACTTTAACTTCTCTGTGCGAACATAAGAAAATTTTTTATGAAATACTGCATAGGCACATATATCAGCATATTATTTAACTTTTACCGTTTACCCAGATCAGAAAAAAATTATTGGTTCGAAAATAACGAAGAAAATTGAATTTTTCGTGATTTTTACCATATTCGGTACTTATCATAAAGAACATGGGCCTCAAAATTAACGTAAATGAAACAAAAATCATAGTGTTTGGAGTAAAAGGTGATAAAACAATGTACATATATGCGACTTATATGCTTAATGTGTTTTTAGTTTTTTTTTAGTTTTGATTATAGGGAAGATAGATGGGGAGTTAAATAGGCGTATAAACGAGGATCAGAAAGTTATCGGTAGAGCAGGGTTCATTCTCAAAAGTAAAAATATATCAAAAAAAGATAAAATGGCGATACATAATTCTACACGGAAAAAAATTTGTTTAGGCGAACGAGGAAATCAAGAATATATTCAATTCAAAGGATATGTTCGTGTAGATTAAGTAGAACTTTTAGTTACAGTATTTAAACTGTTCGTGTACAGCAGCACTTTTCGTAAAGCTGCTAGATCAATGAAATTATTATTTTCAGTAGATTGTGTATTCCATCAATATCGTAGAATAAAATAAAACATTTGGATAAAGTAGGAATATATACTCCTACAGTAGCGAATTGTTCGTCAGATATGGCGGATATAATATAGCTGTATTAGCTGAAATGAAAATGTCTGCGAATTTATGTATTTAAAATATGTTAAAATGGCGGTCAAAGTTGAAGTGAAGTGATTGTAAGTGCAGCGGATGATGATTTTATGAAAGAAGGTAAGTAAAACGAAAATTTTATAATATAGAATTACAATTTAGAACGAGGCCCTTGTGCTTCATAGTTACGAGTTTGAGAGTTTAGTTCAAATAACACTTCTGTGCCGTTTCGCGGGAATTAGTGAGGTTATTTTTTTCGCCGGTACGTTCATGTTGTCCACGCGGTAGTACTGGTTTAATCGTTGAGTTTGCAACGTATAGACAGTTAAAGGTGTTCAATTATTAGATATAAATTAAAACTAGTGAAATGGCTGATGCCTTTGTTCAGAATCTACTTAGGCAATGGAATTTGGAGAAGTATATTCCAGCATTCGAAGGTTCGTTAGGTCGGTTTTTCCGCTAACATAACCTAAAAAAAAAATATTGTGAACAAAAAAATCTATCATGTTAATATGTGATATGTACGGGAAACAGAATCTCTAGCTAAAGATTCGCGTAAAAAAAGTGTATTTGAATTTTCCAAATATGTGTCATTTTTCAGAAGAAGAAATCGACGAAGAATCGGGTGGAGTTCCGAATAGCGTAAACCGCTGATTTTTTTGAGGCTCCGTATACTTATGTATTTTGACGCGCTGATTACGAAAATGATAGTGAAAATGTGCGGAAATTTGATTTTCACGGTGAAACCATGAAAAAACCATAAAAATCATGGTTTTTTGCGATTATCTCAGGTAATATGCAAAATAAAAAAAAAATGTTTCAAACAAAAGTTGTAGCCATCATTGAAATACACATTTTTTGTTTAAAACATTTTTTTCTGCGAGTGATAGTTTTCGAGGAAATGAACGATATAAGGATTACAATCGTATCTCCATTGGTTTCGGTTTGGTACCTACTTACGCTCTTCACCACGGAAAGGTTGGAGAATTTTGAAGAGCATATTTTTTTTCTATTTTTCATGTTTTTTATTTTTTTTTTTTTGGTTGTGGGGGCGGGAAGACACCCCTGTGACAGGTCACAAAAGAAACTTATGTCACACACGACCCCCTTT
>CAKNYM010053592.1:184967-196223 GCA_932195095.1 Andricus curvator | reverse complement strand
CCCCCTTTCCCAGGTGTTGTGGGGGCGGGAAGGCACCCCTGTGACAGATCACAAAAATAACTTATGTCACACACGACCCCCTTTTCCAGGTGTTGTGGAGGCGGGAAGGCACCCCTGTGACAGGGCAGAAAAAATAACTGAGGTCTCACACAACCCCCTTTCCAGCCTGTCGTGGGGGCGGGAAGGCACCCCTGTGAGAGAGCACAAAAAATAACTAAGGCCACACACGACCTTCTTTTAAACGATCAGGTAAATACGAACATTCCCATATCGTGAGACACCCATATTTGACTCGTTTTTATTAGAAAAGTAACAATAATTTTCAACTTCTGCCTTATCAAATCCCTTCATTAATAGTTTATTTAAAGATTGTATAACTTGGTTACAAAAAAAAAAATTTTTTGCAGCCAAAACAGAAGTGACGCCCCTATTCTGCAATTTAACCGAACACCCGTGGTATATGGGATTTTTAGAACTGAAAATAGATATATTTGATTTTATCGAAAAGTATCACTCGCAGAAAAAAATGGTTCAAACAAAAAATGTGTATTTCAATGGTGTCTACAACTTTTGTTTAAAACATTTTTTTTTATTTTTCATATTAGCTGAGATAATCGCAAAAAACCATGATTTTTATGGTGTTTTCATGGTTTCGCCGTGAAAATCAAATTTCCGCACATTTTCACTATCATTTTCGTAATCAGCGCGTCAAAATACATAAGTATACGGAGTCTCAAAAAAATCAGCGGTTTACGCTATTCGGAACTCCATCCGAAGAATCTTTCCGAGTCCTAAGCACATCTTCAGTGGAACGCATTTTCATTAAACTAGGCCCAAGAGATAAATTTCTGGCGAGTTGGAGAAAACTCTTTCAAACTCCTAACTTTATCTTTGCCAACGTAGAAGAACCTGTAAGTGAAGTTTTATTTCACATGAATAAAGTAAACATCCATTTCCATTTTTAATTTCTGAGATGAATAATAATTTTGAGTTGGTTAAGGGAATGTTCGAGAAAGATGATAATTTTAAGTTGGGACAGGAAATTTTGCGAAGCATTATTATATATAATTCTGGATTGGATGAAAAAAACACTATCGTTCAGATCCGGAGCACGGAATTGTTCCTAATGAATTATAATTGTGACTTAGGAGTCCGTTTTCCAAAATAATAAAAATTTTCACTTGTAACGGGGAATACATTTAAGTCTAATTTAAACATAAAAGCTTTATATAGATGTAAGCTCGATCGTATGATTCTAAATCACAAAATTGGTAAGCTATACGATTTTAGTATTTTATATTACAGAGTTTGACTTAATCGATGTTTTACTTTGAGAAACTGAAATGATCGTCAATAGTTAAGTATTTACGAAGATGAAAGTTCAAACTTATTTCAACATAAAAGCCTTATATAGATGAAAGTGCAATTTTAAATTACAAAATTTGGTTGAAGTAATTTTTTATCCTTTGTTTATAACTTTTAGAGTGCTCAAAATATCAAGATAATTTATCTTTACACAGCTCAAATTGTATAAGCTTTTATGATAAGTTTACTCGTTGCAAGTAAATAAGTTCGACTGTCAGAGACTTTGTACTTTAAAATACTGAAATAATCAGTACTTGAATATCAGCATTTACGAACATAAATTTCAGACTAATTTAAAAATGAAATCTTCATATAGATGTAAGCTCAATTGTATAATTTTACATCACAAAACTGTTCTTAATTAATGTTCTATGCTTTGTTTCTAGCTCTTAAGATGTTTAAGATATTACGACGATTTAAGCACTGTTGAATGCTACAGTTTTTTCATAATATGTAATTGCGGAATGCAAATAATCAATAAACTGCGCTTCATAAACTTATTACATTATACATGTTTTTATAATACCTTTAAAAATTCATTTAAACTTATGAAAAAAATAATAAGTACGTTCAAAGATTTTAAATATTTCATGATTTACCTTTAAAATTGTTACATGTGAAGTAATAACTGTTCAAGTAAATCAAGGCCTTATACTCTCTATAATCTAAACGTTATTTTTTTCTGCTTTTGATCTGGTGTTCTATTATTTGCATAATTGTTGTTGACACTTTAAAATGCTAAAAACCAGGTGTTTTGTATTTGTCCTTTTATTGTCATTGAATATTATTGTGAACGCATTCCTTCACCATATTTTCAAATAAAAGTCAAGTTTCACGATTATTGGGATATTTACTTTAAAAGCAAAATTATATAAGACTAGAAAAATTGAAAAAAAGTTATATTCCATTTTTATCTAAATGGCTTTTGATTCAAGCTCCAAACAGTGAATTCTTTTTTTATATTTTACGTAAGAAAAGTTAGAATTATATATTTTCTCGGAAGTGCTTTTTGATACTAAATTATGGTTATAGAAGGGAAAATTTCCGACTTAACATTGTATTCAAACTATCAATAGTTCAAATCAGTTCGAATTTTATTCAGGTTTATACATTGAAAATTGCTGATTATAAGTAAAAAAATTAAAATCAGACATTTTTTCCTTCTACAGCTATAATTCAATTTCAAAAACAAGTTCTGCTACATAAGGTAAAAATTTCTAATTTGAATTTTTCTCGAATAAAGTCAATGAGGTGCCGTTCACAAAATACATGATACGCTTTTCGGGGACTTTAACCCCCCTCACCCCTGCGTGATCCTTTTTTCCATTGTTTTTAACATGAAAAATGATGTTTTGTAAGACCCCCCCCCCCCTTGAGCGTTTCACGTATTTTGTGAATGATCCCTGAAATGAAGATTTTGTTTTGAGGTTAAGGCTCAAATTTAACACTCTAAAGTTACTAATACAATGTTTAATTTGAAATATATTAAAAATAGTATAATCTTATTTCAAGTAATGATAACAATTATTGAATACGTGAAAATAGTTAGCAATAAGTAACATTGTTATTTAATATCACATTCTCACATAACTTCCAAATATTTTCTTTTTTCTGGCTTATAAGGATTATAATTAGAACTGCTATACATTCTTCAATAGATGTCTCAGAGAATTTTCATATCTCTGATCTAGCTATACACAATACCTTCATCGACTATATGATATCCCCAGAACAGCTAAAATGGTCAAAGATATTCACTTTGGCTGACGTGGGGATCTTCCTAAATTCCGTCGTTCGTTTCCAGCTAAATGTTTGGCTATAATAAGGAATAATATCCCTGTCACAGCTCAATTTTTTTTACCGTGTATATTTGTACCGACTGTGCTATACGGTAGCGAGACATGGACCTGCCAAGAAAAGGATAAGAGTAAAATTAACGCGATTGGCATGAAACCTCTGCGCACAATTTGCGGGAAAACACTGATGGACAAAGTCAGAAACGAAATAATCCTCAAAGAATGTGTTGCAAAAGAGACAATAGTTGACACATGGGAAAGAAGTCAGTTAAGATGGTTCGGACATGTTGAAAGAATGAAAGATGAACGACTAATGCAACAAGCTTATAAAGGTAAAGTAAATGGCAGTATGCCCAGAGGCAGACCGCGGAAAGAATGTGTGAATGAGACCTTAATCCGAAAAGATATAAGAAGCCATAAAAACAGGAGAGGTTGCATGAAAAAATGCATGGACGTGAAGGAAGCTAGAGAAGTATGCCAGGACAGAAAAGTGTGGCGACAAATAGTTTATAAAAAGAATGTGAGCAGAGTGAATGACGCCTGAAACAAAATACCTTGGATACTAAGGGGCCCGCACGGAAAAAATTTATCCGTGAAAAAGTCACGAACTTTTAGCTAGGTCTCGGATACGAGATAAAAAAATGAATCATTTCATCCTTATTTCTATGAGAAATATATGGATAAATTTCGAAGTTTCTTATGAACAGTTCGAAATTCCTACGAACAGTTCCTGAAAATTTCAGACTGAAATATAAAGAGGAAAAATTTTATTCGTGCGATTTGATGTTATATTAATTTATAAATTCGCAACTCAGAAGATTCGAACCCTCAAAGACTGCTGACTCACCAGTTTCTAAACATAAACCAGGAGTGCGTAAACACGCGCAGCCATCAAGGCCAAACAAAATAGGTATTATAAAACTTCTAGCCACTCATCCGACGAGCTCTAGGCACACATACGAGAACACACTAGCACCGCGTGTTTGGAAAGTGTGTGTGTGCGGGCCACGCACAGGCGAACCTACTTTGTAGTTCCCAGATTTGTCGGGCAAGCTCGTGAGTGCTCTGAGAATCTTTTCCCAATCATTCGTAATATTTTTGTAATTATTCACGTAAACAAAAAGTGATGAACCGTTTTAAAATTTTCACATCGAGTTCGTCAATCTTTCTCAAAGTTCGCAGATTATTTACGAAAATACATAAATATCCGATGAATTTTTCTCATATCCGAGACCTAGCTACTAGTTTGTGACTTTTTTACGGATACATTTTTTTCGTGCGAGTGGGGAGTCTCAAATAACAACCTTGTGAGGCCTCTTCCCTTGGGGTAATCGCTAGAGAGATTGATCAGCAACCTGGGTCGGAGCAGTGTTCCGGAACGGAAGTGTTATTTAAATAAATAACACGAAAATTCTAGATCAATCTGAAAAATCTATTCCCTCTTCCCCACATTACTATTTTCCAACCGAGCGAGTCACGCCTAGCCCGAAAGGGAAATGGCTTAATGGTATAATAATAACTTGAGTGTGCGAACATAAGATAATTTTTTATATCTACACTCCATAAGAACTTATATTATTATAGTATACATATACAACTTTTACGGTTCACCTGGATAAAAAAAAATAGTTATTAATCTGAAGATAACGAGAAAAATTCAATTTTTCTTGATTTTTACCATTTTTTGGTATTTTAACTGATGTCTGCGAACATGAAATGATTTTTGATGATGTCTATACTGCATATACACTTGTGTATAATCGTATTATACTACACTGGAACATGGATTAAAGTAGTCCGGATTTACGCCGTTCCAAGAATTGATGCCGCTGCGGTTTCGTGATATACGGAGCAAGGGCTTGCTCAGTGGCTTGATCAGTGGAACGTGACAAAGAAGTAAGATGGCGGCACTTCTGCGCGTAGTTGCATCAGGTTACGTCATCCGTGAAAATCCAACAGAAGAATCCAACAGAAAAATTATTTGCTAGAAAATAACGAGAAAATTTTATTTTTGCGTGATTTCGACCTTTGGCCGCGTTGTGCGAACTGAGAGAATTTTGTTTTTGCTGAAACTTCCCAAAGTCATTTTGGCATCCATTAGAATCTTTTCGGGGGGCGCGCCCCCCCCCGCCACCGTGAAGGAAATACCAAAATTATTTTATTTCGATACGCCCTAATGTATAAGTTTTCTGCATTCCATTACAATGTACACCCAAAAATTTTAAGCAACAATACATTTCTGGACATATTTTGTTCTTACAAATCGCCTTTTTTCATATAATTTGCCGGACTAGAACAGGGTAACTTTTCTTAGTAAAACTTTTTTCTTCAATTCAGAAACTTCACGGTTAGGAACAAAATTATGTTTTAATGGAAATTGAATTTTTAATCACCCTCCAAGATAGAGAAAATGTGAGTTTTGATCAAAACACGAAATTTATCGCCTGCATTTTCTCGAAACTCGATTACTGTTTCCAATCAAACTTTTTCCGCCTCAATCCAGAATTTCTGTAGCTCGAGAGCAATTTTTTAAAATTTTACTTTCAAATCGAAAGGTTTTCCCTGTATAACTTATAGTTTTACATCGTCATTTTTCATTCAGTGGATTAAAAACTATAGGAAATCATGTTTTCTCACTTCCTGATCATTGGACACATATTGGCACTTTATGCAGGGAATATCCATGGAACCGATACAGTAAAAGTTTTTCCGTGAGAGAGCATTCTGCATTATATAGATATAGTTTGAGAAGATAAATGAAGAAAATTATACCATCATTTTTTAACACAAGATATTAAAATTTGGTGACATAAATAACATATTACAATATTTATAGTTATCTACAAACAAAAAGTTTCTTCAACAAGGATTTTTTATTTATTTTTTTGTTCTTTTATAAGTAAAAATTCTCTCATAAATTATTAGGGATATAATGGCAGTATATTAGGTATACCAAAGATTTTAATTTTGAGAAGATGAATCGACTGACCCATTTCAAACCTTTCTAGGATCAACTATAGTCATGATATATATGTACGCATAGATTTCAATTTATTTTTTAATGTTTGTAAGAGGAAGAGTTTTTGAATATTTTGAACAGTTTGTAACAGAAAAACTTTTTTAATCTTTTAAATATACAAAATTAGCAATATAGTAAGTACTAAATTTATAATTTTGACGAAATAAATCGTCTGATATATTTAAAAGCCAATACCAACTGTGTAATGATACATAGTTGAAAAAAATCTTTTAGGAGAAGGCAAAGTGTTCATACAATGAGCCCCAATAAAAACCCATAGTGAATTAATTATAAAAGTGTCGAGGTCTATTCTCTTGATTGAGTGGAAGAACCATTAGAATGCTGAAGCCTTTATAATTATAGGGGGCTGTAACATTAATCTTGTTTTTACAATAAACATCAAAGATAATTTTTGTCTAGCACTACACTGCAGGCTATATTTAATTCGAAATTACAGCTGCCTTCACGACTTTTAATGAATTATCAACTGTCTGCAGCATTTTGTCCTTTTTTGGGATATATGAAAAAAATATCTGTTGGAGTATTAGAAAGAATGTTTGAGTGCGTGAGAATGTAAAGCAAAAGTCAATCTCCTCCTTTGATTCTAAGAATTCATAGTTTAAGTGTTTAGTTTTATGGTTTTGGTGTCGAACGACAAATGCCATGATCTGGAGTATAGGGCTGGCTGTTTTAAAACAGGGCATGAATGTGACATTTTTACGACCTAAGTCTAGGGCCTTGGTCAGTCGATTTGATTCACTCTGAGGAGTAAGACGTGCCTTTCTTCTGCAGTTGAATAAACTGTTTGTTTTTAAAAAGTTAAAAAGCAGAGTTTTATTTATAGAAATTTAGCGATTTCCCATAATATCGTATAGATATTTACTCTTCCGGATGTAGGACGATAGACGACCATGGTCCAGTGGTGTGTAGTCATAAAACATTCGTGTAACTTTAAATACATCCTATTTACAAATATCTTTACTTATTCGTGTCTGCGCACATATATATATATATATATATATATATATATATATATATATATATACACACATATATATACATATACACGTATGCATACATATATGCAATGGTATATCTAGTTTAGTTTTGAACAGATACGAGGTGTAGCTATAGCTGTTTAGACAAGAGATGTATTCGGCCATGTATTACATAGTACAGGAATCTCTCTTGAGATTATCTCACTGCTGGCAAAGACGATCAAATCGAAGGTCTCAGGAGAATCAGAAACGAAACTTAATTTCAACCTGGAGGTCGACCTTCAATGTAGAAAGTCATGGGCATTTGAGGATTCGAATCGAGGCCACCGAGGGTACATCTCGAGGTGTTGACTCTGAGAAAAGTATGCACTCAGTATGACAATTGTACTTATACATAGATAAAATATGGTCACGAAATTATAAAAAAGTGATACAATAAACTTTATAGGAAAAGCTACGCCTGAATCAATATTAATATAACAACTGATACCTTACAAAAATCTTTCTTTTTTTTTAAAGCGCGAGATTTATAATTTTATATCAGAAACTAGTTGCGTAAAACTCTACAAACTACCTAAAAAAGGTTTCTCCCTCTAGCACATTTTTGACCCAACCTTATGTAAGCCATAACATTTGAAGAAATCTCTAAAATCCATTAATATAAAAACTCGAAATGCTTTTGCTGATCTTGCCGGAATTTTGTTCCAAAAAAGCACGAACAAATTTTAATTCCTTTAGTTCATGTGGAACACCCTAATTCAACCGTTATATTAAAAAATTCAGTAAAAATACACTAACTTAAAAACTCCAAATTTTATTGCTGATAATAACAGAAATTTATTCTAAAAGTCGTATGGCATCGAATGCCAAAAGTATCATCGAAAAATTCCGAGCTTTTAAATAAGTGTATTTTCATTGAAGTTTTGTAGTTTTAGGGAAGTGAGTTCCACAGAAGCTGAGGGATAAAGCTTTTTTTGTCCTTTTAACGTCAAATTTTTTGAATATTAGAGATTGAATTGGGGTGAGTTCTACATGCGCTAAGGGAGTTAAACTTTTTAAGGTAGTTTTTAGGGCTACTAGTATTTGCCATAAAATTGTAGGACCTCTGCCTTTATAAAGAAAAAATATTTTTTGACTTCCGTTTTTCGTAAACGTTGCGATCTTATATTCTCAACTAATAATAAGTTGAACTTTAGACGCATTACCAAAAGTCGTATTTTATGACATTAGGTCAATTGAGAGGTTAATTGTATTTTTGGTTTGAGCAAGATATATCTTACCTAATGAAAAATATTCAGAACAAGAGAACAGTTTTAAATTAATGCAAGGACATTCCTGAATTTGCAATTATTAAAACTGAACTACTGGGGTAATCGGTACAATCCCGAGTCGAAGTTTCGTCGTCAGTTTCAAGTTCTTTCAGCGTCAGCGTTATTCAATGGAAGGTGAAAATATTGAAAACCACAGTTTCGACTTCTTTCGCCTTCAACGTCAAAAATTGGCATGAGTTCTTCTTACTGATTTAACTTTCATTTCAACTTCAAACTATGTTGTGCAGTTTCACCTTCTCTTTCAACGTGATGATTGTTTTCAGAAGAGATATTCAATTGTAATCAATTTAATTTTTAACACAGCCTGCACCCACCTGGGAAGAGGGCGAAAGTGGATTAGAAAAATTAGAAAGCTCAATTTTATTCTTAAAACGCAGACTTCTCATTTTTACTCCAGGGATGTAAGCAGTTAATGAATTAACTACGAATCAAAAGAATAATAACTACGAATCGAAAAAAAAATTTCGAATAAAACTTACGTAGTTTTTCATGGAGATTCTGAATCTGCTATGAAAAATATAGGTTCCCATTTTGAATTTTGAAGTTAAATTTATTTTTAAACTTGCAAAAAAGTGTATTAAATAAAAGATAATATTTGTTTTAAATTACTAGCACAGATATTAAATTTACTTTTGATAATGAAGCATCGACGCGTTTCGAACTGGTTTTCAGTTCCTTTTCAAGATGCGAAAAATATAAAAATTTTCGAAGATTTTAAGGAATGACTGAAAAATCAATAAAAATAAAATTGCCGGAATTTAAAAATCCCGAGTTGGGAAATTGCCGACAGAAAATTGTCAAAATTTAAAATATCCGAACTAGAAAATTCCCGATTCGAAAGAATAGAAAAAATAGTTTGATAATACATATTATTTATTTATTTATTGAAGATACAATAATCAAATACTTTTATCAAAGATAAATTTTTTTCAATGTTAATAGATATTTAACAGTATTGTTTAAATTTAAAATAACAATAAGTGTATGAAAATTGTATAAAAAAATAAATTTAAACACACATGCAAACAAACATTACAGGATTCAACTCATCACTGATTTATATCTAAGTTTCTTTTTAATTTTTTTATTATATTAGAAATTCGATTTTTGAGAATTCTTTTCGTAACTTTTTTAAATACTATGCACATTTTCAAATAAAATTGTTTATCCAGAAAAACATTTTTTCAATAATTGTCTTTTTAAATTGAAACAATCATTTTTTTAACTTCAAACGTTCAAAAATTTGGTTTCCTTGATAAGAATATTTAATTCTTTTATTTTTAAGAAGGGAATAATATTCATTAAAATACAATTCTTCAATTGTTCAAATTCAGAAATTTTTTAATTCGGCGATTTTCTGTCAGGAATTTTATCATTCGGGAATTTCAAAATTCGGGAATCTCATGTTTCGTCAATTTTATAATTTCAAGAAATTTATTATTCGGGAATGTTCCAATTCGGGAATTTTACAGTGTAGAGAATTTTACGTTTCCGGATTCTTCAGTCGTTCCGATTTTAAAAAATCTGAAAAATAGTAAATGTTCTTCTAAATTAAATTGATCAAATAAATCAATTAATTTACTTAATTTGATCAGTTCGTTCAATTTCATTAATTTCATTAATTTTAATACCTTAATTAATTATATTAATTAAATAAATCAGATTATACTAGAATATCAATTTTCTCAGATATAAAATAAATTCGACTGAAATTCTCTTCAATATTTAACTTTTATAAAATTTGAATTACAATTTCTCGATAAATAAAAGGTTGATATTTCAAAATGTACCTGCGATAGAATTTTCATATCAATTTTAATGAATATACGAAATTTTAAAGGCTTAAATTAGTAAAAATGATTTGAGAAATAAAAAAAAGGTTACATTAAATAACATGATATTTTGTATCTACTGAATACTCATTTTATTTTTTAACTTAATGCTCAGAATATGTTGAAAACCATCCACGTACCACTTGAACATGCTAAAATATAATTATCTTTAATCATTAATAATAAATAAAAAATTTTACACTGTTAGAAAAATCTGTACTAAATTTAGTATACATGTAATGGAAGCGAGAATGCACAACATGAAATTAAATTTAGTATACCAGCGTACAGTAAATTTAGTATATTTATACTGAATTTAGTACACGCGTATACTAAAGGACCCCGCACCAAATGTACAGAAAAAAGCCTTATGATAAAAAATTCTAAAAAAAATTTTTTCTTGTATTTTCGAACCTGCAAACTAAAAATTCGAAAGAAAAATGTCAGAAAGATGGGCATTTTTTAGACAAACACTTGTCCAAAGTTTCGATTTTTACATGTATTTTAATGGAAAAATGCTTATTTTAGCCAAATGTTTTTTTTCCTCGAAAACGCTATGATAGATTTGACTAAAACTTTTATGTTTTGACGATCAGGCGTAATGAATCAAAAGATTCATACCCACGAACTAGAAAGATTATCGATTCTTTGAGTATACAGCATGTTTTTGGGGGTATTTTTGTACTCTAAACATCCCAGTAACATATATGTAAATCATCATTTCTTAGTAACTAAAATCAATAGAGATTTTTATTCAACTGCTACGGTATGAAACAATTTTCCAATAAGTGGAGTAAGCGTACATAGCAAGAATATGTTTTGACCTAATTTTAGGGGATGTTTTACCATCCCTTAAACAATGAGTCTGAAGTTCCTAACGCATTAATCAATAACGAAAAATAATTTTATTTTTAA